>JAHWFP010244991.1:66067-86856 GCA_023313725.1 Lithobius niger | reverse complement strand
TCGTAATGAGCAGCTTCAAGAGTCGGGCGTCAATTGGTTCGAGTACCCATGGTTGTAGGATTAGCGGTGGATTGAGACCCGTGTGTGTTGGGGAACCAGGTCCCTTGTCTACAGCCTTCGTTAGTATGTTGTCTGTTAATTGTTTAAACTGGGCAGCATTTTCGGTTTTCAGTGACGCTATTTCTTCTTTTAGTTTGCTGATTGTGGCATGTTGTTGAAAGAAAATGTCCTGCAATTAAAGTAGGTATGGCTTAACCTTCCTTATGTTTTTTATCAAACTGAATCTTGGCCCGGAAATTTAGGTGGAGTTTGTGGCGAAGAGTTAATATTATTTTGTCTTGATCCACGTCAACAATATCGTCGTCGTCAAGTCCGTAGAGCGGAGATGGATTCCGACGGAACGAGGCAGGCGTGAAGTCAATCCGTGGCAGGGAGCCGAATTCTTTTGATGGAGAAGTAGAATCTAAATGAAGATTGAATTCCTCTCCGGAATTCCCTGGGCGAGGGAAGAAGGGGGTGGCAGGAATTTCAATTTCTTAGTAAATAGCATCGTCGGGGTCATTCGTTGTGACGGGAGATGAAGGTGCGCCTAAAATGATGGCAGGATCTTGGTGGGTGTCCGATAGATTTTCGGAGGCAACGGAGACAATGCTGTTTGGCGTGTCAGCTGAAACCTAGGATTTTAGCCATGATTGTTGGGACAGTGGTGTGTACGTGGCCGAATGGGGATGTTCCTTGCCTGGAATAGGGGGCACTATAGGAGGAGTCGATGAAGGTGAGGGAAGAGACGCTTGTGACTCTGTACGAAGACGTTTCAGGGCGTTTTTTTTAGCTTTTTGCCTGTCTTTTGCGAGTGGCGGATAACAGCTGACGGGACACAATTTCCCTCCACAATTTGTGCGTGATAGTTACACAAATTGGGCATAGTGTGTCGTAATAATCACATAGTCTGTGGTATTGACATACCGACTTATGTGGGTCCAAACGCAGCGGATTGAGGCCTGCACAGTGGCATTTTCCTGGGTCGTCTAGCACTGGAACATGCCCGAAATAGATGTCCTCTTCGTCTTCCAGCATAATCGGCTTGTTGGTTTTCACCATGGTGGTGCACACAGTGTGGTGATGAATGAAATGGAAAACACACGATGATATGGGGTGCTAAACAGTGGCGACGACAGCCAACAAAAAGAAAAAAACGAGAACGCGAAGGAAGTGAAAGGCGGAAGGCAAAAACGAAGGGAGCGCCAGCGCCCATGGCGGTCAGTCGGTCAATGTGTCAGGAGGCGTGGGGCTGAAGGAAGCCGAAGGGTGCTTGAGGTGAGTGAAATACGAAGGGAGACAAGCCGACCACAATGTGAGGCTTGGGGGTTGTGAGGCCGCAGGAGCAGATGTGTTCGTGAAGAGGGGCGAGCAGCCGTGCTTGGTCCCGTGAAGGAAGCAGTGTGCGGTGATAGTACTGAAGGGGCCGGAAGTCCGAAAGAGTGGAAGTGTGAATAACAATTCGGCCTGAAAGGGCGTATAAAATAAGGTAAAAAGTGACCTGAAAGACTTAAAAAGATCTCATTGCTTGGGCCCGTGTGGCAGGGAAGAAGCTGTATCGTGAAAAGGGTCACTGGCCATAGAGTGCCCGTCCGAAGGGAGCCCCGGGGTAGCAGAGTGTTTTCCTCTTTCTTTATTCTCCTTTTTTTTTTTGATCACGAAGGGAGAGACGATAATGGTGTGTGTGTGTGCCCGAAGGGTAGTGAAAAAAAGACGGCTCGTAAGCTGGTAAGTGTAAAAGGTGAAAGTCCACGAGAGAACGTGAGAAAAGGTTCCCGGTGTCTATAGTACAGCAATGGTGTTCATGTTATGGGTGACCGAAGCCAGGAGCCTATTTGAAAGGCGGGACAGGTCCAAGTGGTTACGGGAATGGAACCACGACGTCTCCGAACTGACGAGGGGGGAAAGAGACTAGGCAATAACGGATGAAAGGCAGAGCCATGGAGTTCCAATCCCAGCGAAAGGAGGGGTCCAGTGGAGGGAAGGATGGTTCGGGGATTAACGAAGAGAGCTCCGTTGTCTTCGGGCGAGCGAAGGGAACAGTGTCACGAAGGGAGACAACCGAGGGGCGTAACATGACATGGAAGGTGTTGAAATCCCAGTGAAGGAGTTAGCCCGGGAGAACGACTGAAAGGCAAAAGCCTAGTGAAAGGTAGGTCAGTCCCCATAAGGTACAGGAAGGGATGCAATTTCTTCGATTTTCTAGAAGGTCGGGTTGACTCGTCATGACAACCGAAGGGCGTAACTGATCGGAATGTGGAGTAGTCCCGGGCCATGGTTACTGGTGCAGCCCAATTGGTAACAAAAGAGGGGCAAGGCCAACTCGGAAGGTGGTTCAGACCCGGGAAGACACGGGAAAGGAGCCACGGTGGCTTCAGATCTTGCAAACGTCAGTTATGGTGTTGTCAAAGGGCATAGACCTACGCTGAAGGCGGGTCAAAGCCGAGTAGAACTACGCAGACGAAGCCCTGGTGTTAACGGTTCCAACGAAGGGTGAAAACAAAGGGAAGAATGACTGGAACGACCGAAAGGCGTGAGCCGAATCAGAAGGTGGGTCGGTCCCGGGAAGTCACTGGAAGGGAGCCACGCCGCTCTCAGTTTCCCGAAGGGTGAAGTGAAGACTTCCAACGAAAGGAATGACTTGCCAGGAATGACCGAAAGGCGTAAGCCGAATAGGAAGGAGGGATCCACGTTGTTTACGGTTCCAACGAAGAGGAAGCTCGTCAGGTGCGTTCGGAAAGCGTAAGACGAATCCGTAGGTGGAACGGTCCCGGAAGGTCACGGGAAGGGGGCCACGGAGCGTAAGGATCCAACGAAGGAAAGCTTGCCAGGAACGACCGAAAGGCGTAAGCCGAATTGGAAGGTGGGGCGTTCCCGGGAGATCACGGGAAGGGAGCCACGATGTATTCTGTACCAACGAAGGGCTGGGAGCCACGTCAAGGAGCGACCGAAGGACATTGAGTGCAGAGGTTCAACGAAGGGGATGACTTGCCAGGAACGACGGAAAGGCGTAAGCCGAATCGGAAGGTGGGGCAGCCCCGGAAAACACGGGAAGAGAGCTACGATGTCTTCGGTGCCAACGACGGGTGTGAAGAACGCAGAGATCCAATGAAGGGAATAGCCTACTTGGAACGACCGAAAGGCGTAAGCCGAATTGGAGGGTGGGGCGGTCCCGGGGAATCACGGGAAGGGAGCCACGGGTGACTTCGGTACCAGCGAAGGGAGTTTTCCATGGGGTGTAGATCCAACGAAGGGAAAGGTCTGCCAGGGACGACCGAAGGGCGTAAGCCACATCAGAAGGTGGGGCGGTCCCGGGAAATCACAGGAAGGGAGCCACGATGCTTTCAGTACCAGCGAAGGGAAGGCACCCAGACTGCAAACGACCGTAGGGCATAATCCGAGTCGGACGGTGGATCGGTCCCGGGAATGCACGGGAAGGGAGCCACGATGACTTCGACGGGCTGGCAGAGGATTCCATGCGAAAGGAAGACGAAATAAGCAACAGAACGAGCGGCCGTCAGTGATGGCGGCCTGAGACAAAGAGATGGCGAGCCCGCATAGCCGCGCTCTTATATAGGGAGGACCGCACATGCGCATGCACGGTTGGGTCACTGAGGTGGTAATTCAAGTCTCAAGTATCCAACAGCATCATTGAGGCAATAATGAAAAAATTTGACAGGTATAGCTACAGCATAAAGAAACAGGTTTTGTGAAAAAGAGATGATAAGAGTTTTAATGGATAATGAAGGGTAGGTCAGAGAGGGGGAACTATAATTGCACCTACAGAAGATGATTAAAATGACTAGCCTTCCTCTCAAATAAAAACAATGCACGGTTTTCTTTTTATTATTCTTTATCTTAGCATGTTAAATGTGGTAAAGGAAAGTGTGTACAAAATTGAACTATACAAAAGTGCTGTCAAGTACAGACTACAGAGTACTATGGTATGAAATTTAGTATAGTACCACCATTCAACACAAGTAGTACTGCCCAACACTAAGTATCAGGGTGTGGGTGAAGACTAGCGACTGTTTCCTTATCTCCTAACTTTAAACCGGTGTTCTCTGTTGCAAGCTTGGCAGGTAAATTGAAGTTATCCATTATGTTATCATTCTCACTGTGTTAACAAATTGTGATATTTGTTGTTTTGGCTCCACACCCAGAGGCTACTGGCATTATATTGGAATTTTGCACACTGCATGTTTAAACACTCAACAAACACACAGTTAGGCAATTTTTCGACTAACAGATACTTGGAAATTACTTACGTTCTTCTTCTTTAGGCCTTTTATACGCTGTTAGCTCTTGTTCACCTACATCATCATCACATCTGCTGTCATCTGCTTCCAGATCCAAATTTGAAAATACGCTTCTTGCCTTTGATATTTGGAAGGCTGTTGTGATTTCCAAATTTACAATTTCGTAGTAAGCCCAAATCGTAAAACGTAGTTGAAGCTGGTCAAGGTCAAGCGTAGTTACCGGAGATATCAAATCCGAGTGAGGACTAGGATGCAGTGAAGAGATTGAGCAACGATATTGACTTGTAAAAAATATTTATGCCAGGAATCACGAGGAATTTTTCCTTTAAAAGTATTGGATTATTCATCATTCGTGAGCAAAAGATCAGCGTTTTCTTCAAAGTCTACTAAATAGCAAAAACCTGAATGTGATCATGGTGGCAACTAACGAAACGGAAAACAGTTGCATATTAGGCATAGAAGGTTGAATGATACAAATTAACATACCAGGGCAAATAATGCGTCGCAAGTGCTAAAGAAGAAAACTTTATTGCAGTATGATGAGGCCATGGCTATCAAACCAGATGATAAGGACCCACTACTCAATAAATATATAGAAGAATCGGGAAGGTGCATGCTAACGGTGTTGTTGACGTTACCAACACGAAAGAAGTCTGGGAGATACTGAGAAGCAAGTATGCCGAAAAAACGAAGTTAAAGGAACTACTCGCCTTAAAAAACCTATGGCATTGCAGGTTAAAGAAAGATAAGACTTACGTAACTATGTGAAAAGAGTAGAAGAACTAGCAAAGGTGACCAAACCTGAAGGATGCGTGGATGTATCAGAAGAGTTAGTCGCTATAGTAATTATGTGTGGATTACCAAATAACCGCACGTAGAGAATCTCCAGCTTAAGTGCTTCCCGTAATGAGAACTATGCGATATGTGATGTAGGAGCGGTTCTACTGACAAATGATCATCATCGTAAGAAGAGTGGCTAGAAGGAGAATGGTGCAGTGATTAACAAGCCGATTGTTATTGGAACAAAGAGAAGATCTGATACTAAGCAACAAAAAAAGAAAAGTAAACTGCGACATAAACAGAAGTGTTCTTCCTGCAAGCGTGAAGGCCATTATGCTAGAGAATGACAAGAATTAAAGCCTATTACGAATCGCAACAAGACGTCTAAGGAAGACTACTCATCGGACGTGAAGATACTGAATAAGTCTATGTGGTATCGAGTACCAGACATGGGAAGTCAAGGCCCAACGGATGAGAAGAGAAAAATAAAGCTCTAGTGGAAAGGAGAAACATCGAAGCGTGCTGGTAATAAAATATTGACATGAATGGGTGTAAACCACAATTGACAGCCTCCATCCGAGCCAATAGTGGGGGGAAAATGGGATGTTAATTGAAGTAACCAGTCCTACCGTCAAGAATTTCGAAGCAGTCCGTGTGTATTGGCTCACACGGATGAGGCGGTTTCCGAAAACTTTTTAAATGTAGCATTTGGGCAAGTTGTGGTGGACACCAGGGAAAAAGTCATGTCAGACCATTTCGATGGAACATGCCAAACCGTGGAGCCCAGTTCCGAGGAAACCCAAATCCAAGAGAACATAGTGCGGGTAGAGGATCGCTCTGGGGGTTCGCTCCCGTCAAAGACTCCTTTTTCCTGACACGAGAAAACCCTGAACCTGTGAAAACTGCACAATCTCTATCAAGAAGAACCTCTGCACCATACAAGTACAACCAACTTTCACCATCTATGGCTCTCATCAACATGGACCACCATGGACCGCAGTCAACTACCAGTCAAGGTAACTTTCAGTTTTCAGATCAGTTAATTGCCCTGGAAAACACCCCAAATCTTTCTGAGCTCAATGAGTGACGACACACAGAGGATGCCAGCTTCTGAACCCCAGGGAAACTCGCTCATCAGGTGCCCGCTACCGAGTTTGACGAGGTCTTCTGTCAATGCAAAAATTGACATGTATGGTATATTTTCCAAGCAACAAGAAACGTAAATTTGCCGGCCCCCATGAACTTGTTGCTTTTGGTAAAGGAAAATATACTATACCAACCCACCCTACCTCCCCTCTTGAAATTTAAGGCATAATTTCAAGAATTATGTTGAAAATTATTTCACACCGAAGAGGCTACCTATGTCTCGCAAATTTTCAGTGGCTGGCTGCCTTCTTCCTCAGGCACATCGACTCAAGTTTTTGGTATCGGTCTGCTGCTTTATTGTCATCTGCTTCGAATTTGTAATTTACGAATGACGTTTTTCTCCTCTCTCGAGTCACCTTATGGACAATTTGAGAGTGACTAAAAGATGGCAAGCTCGCTGAGCTGCAGCTTTTGATAGGAGGCCCGCACATGCACGGTGGGGTTCCCAAGATGGCTGGCTGCAACTAGAGACATCGTGAGACACTATGCAATAATTGAGTCATAGTATATTTTCCTTTAGCAAAAGAAACAAATCATGGGGGCCGGCATATTTTCGTTTTTAATTATCCTAAAATACTAACCTGAATTGTAGCCTACATTTTAGAAAAGCCTTATTGTCCTAAACTCCAAAAACAAAATCAAATCCCCATCTGCATTCGTACTCCCACTAGTTGGCATCGCCGCCACCAGGTGCCAACTCAGAAAAAAACCGTACAAGGGAATGACAGTGGTATTTAAGAGACATCATCTTCGGTAAAATTACACTTAGTTGACGGTTCTGAAAAAGTTGAAAGGATTTCACCGAAAATTCGACAAAAAACATCAAAATGCCAGTGTTACCTGGTTGATTTTGGTTTCTATTGCCTACTGAAAATACACATTACCTTTTTTAAAGCATTTCTCTTCTCCAAATGCTGTTTAATCTAGAAAACTTAATCGAAGATATCCTTCCGCGTCGCTACCTACTGCGCAGCCTTCTCATATATAAACCGAAGCGGAGATCAGGCTCACCTTATCGGACCTCTATTGTGCCCTGATGGCGACAAGAGGGGACGAGGGAGGGAAGCAAGATAATGTATATTTTCAGGAGGCAATAGAGACCAAAATCAACCAGGTAACACTGGTATATTGATGTTTCTAGTTACCGTGAAATATACATTACCTTTTTTAAAGCATTCCACAGACTTCGTCACGGTGGCAGGCCCGCCATCTGACCAAGTTCCCTTAGGTAGCGAGCGGTTCCCCACACAGAAACAGAGTGTGCAAGGGGGTTAGAGTACGCGTTGGGCAGCAACAAAGGGGCCAATGCGACACAGTCCATCAGCTTGATGAGACATATCCCGGAGGTAGTGAGATGTGAAAACGATGGGACTTCGCCAAGATGCAGCTTGCATGATGTCGGTAACCAGGATATTACTGTGATGAGCCCAGGAAGTGGAAATAACGCAGAGTTCGTGCGCTGTAACTCAGATTCCTTCAGTTAGGCAGTTGATATCAAGGGCTTCATAAGCCTGAACGATAACGGTTTTGAGCCAGGTGGCAATCACACGGGTGGAGGTTAAACCAGTTCTATTGTTGAAGGGAATGAAGAGCTGAGTTCGTTCCTTCCGAATTGATTTGGAAACCTTGAGGTAGAAGCGGACAGCTTGAACTAGACACAAAGCTCTCTCCTGGTCGTCGCCCAAGATGTTAGAGAGAGAAGGAATGATGAATGGTTTCGTTTGTTCGGTGGGTTTCTGTGTCTTCACTCGGAATGATGCATGTGGGGTCAGTGAAACACCAGAATAGTTGTCCAGAGGCGGTGGCTGATAAGGCCAGAAGTTCTCCTCAGTGAAGACAGGCCGCAAGGGCAACAAGAAACACTGTTTTCCTTGTGAGGTGACCGAGTTGAGAGGATCCCATGGGTTCACAGGGAGGAGATAGCAAAGCAGAGAGAACAATAGACAGATCCCAATCGGGGAACTGCCGACGCAATCGTGGTCTGTCCATTTGAAAGGAATGGATTAAAGAGGAGATTAGGTAATCGGTTAAGAAGATTATGTCTTCCTGCGGCTCGGAAGACAGCATTCAGGACGGATCGGTAAACAGCCACTCTTGAATAACGAGGTTAAGAATCGTAGTAGTTGTGACATAGGGAGATAGACAGGATTAACTTGTTCTGTGATACACCAACAAAGCCAGCACCGCCAGTAACTGTCGTATATTTTGTTGGTAGAGGTGCGGATAGCACGAGAGGCAATGCGAACGGCCTCGTCCTCAAAAATTCCTGACGATCGGAGGAGTTCGACGATAGTAGCCACCCGTGAAGACAAAGTGCTTGAGGGTTCGGGTGTGGGATTGATCCCATGGCTTGGGAAAGTTGGTTCGGTATTAGTGGCAGTGTACGGGGAAGATCGATGAGGAGATATAGTAGCAACGGGAACCAGGCCACCACTGGCCAGTCTGGGGCTATGAGCAGGAACCGACCGGTAGAGTTGGTGATTTTGCGTAGGACAAAGGGCAGTAGTTGTGGAGGTGGAAAGGCATAGGCGAATAGGTGATTCCAATTGAGGGTGAGGGCGTCCACTGCCCGGGCCCGGGGATCGGGAAGGGGACTGACAAATTGTGGAAGCCTGGTATTGACAAGGGCGAAACCTGGTATTGAAACGAGTTGCGAAGAGATCCAACAAGGGATGTCCCCAAAGGCTGAATAGATTGTTGCAAATTGTTTGGTGGAGCGTCCATTCGCTGGTTGGTGGTGTTGAGCGCGATAAGGAATCGGCAATCACGTTCAGGTTGCCGGGGATGTGGAATGGGAGTAGACAAATCCGATATTGAATGCAAAACTGGAAGATTTCGGATGTCAGGTGATGGAGAGATAGGGATCGCGTTCCTCCTCCCTTCCGTAGGTAGGCAACAGCAGTGGTGTTGTCGATGTGTACCTGGACAACACGGCCTGTGACATAGTGTTGGAAGTGTTGCAGACTGCGTAGTTCCAGGAGATTGATGTGTTCGGTTGACTCGGTTCCCCAGGTGCCAGATACCGTTAGGTTGTCGATGTGAGCACCCCAACCCGTCAGGGATGCGTCTGTGAACAGGTGGATTTGGGAAACCGGTTCATGGAGGGGAACCGAAGCAGTGAGGTTTGTGATGTCTATCCACCACTTGATCGTAGTGAATGGGAAAGAGGGATCGATCCGTTGGGGTGGTAAAAGCATGGCTTGTTGCGGGTTGCCCCATTGGGCAAGTCGGTAATGATGAAGTTGTCGTGCCATCCACCTGCCGTACGGGACTAAGTCTGCGAATGAATCGATGGTGCCTATGACTGAAGCAAGGTCGCGAAACGTGTGAAGGGGTTGGCGAAGGAAAGCTCGAAGGGAGGAAAGGTGAGTCTTTATTCTTTCTGGAGATGGTACAACTGTTGCCTTGGCGAGATCGAAGAATACCCGGAGGAAGATAAAAGATTGGTCTGGCACAAGTCTTCATTTGACGAGGTTGATACCGAGGCCTAGATGATGAAAATGAGACACGACGACGTGAACGTTGGTGGAGAGGATCATGGGATCGGGGTGAGGTAATAGGCAATCGTCGAGGAAAGCCTCGATGCGAATCCCTTGTTTGTGTAGATACGCGAAAAACCGGACGAAGGACTAGGGTGAAGATTTGGGGGCAGCGTTTAGGCCGAATGGAAGGCAGAGAAATTCGTAGACGGCACCGTCGTGAAGAAACCGAAATAGGTGGTGGACAGAGGCATGAAGGGGGATGTGAAGGCAAGCGTCAGCTAAGTCCAAGGAAACTGTCCAATCGTTGGGGATCAGGGAGTCCCGTATAGATGACACTGTTTCCATTTGAAAGTGTGGGTTCGTGATAAATTGATTGAGGGGCCGAAGATTGAAAATCAGTCATGAACCGCCCGATTTCTTTTGGTAAAGAAAAATGCTGCTGTAGAATCCTGGACTGATGGGTGGTGGTACAAGACGAATCGCAGCCTTTGAGTAAGAATTGAATCTCTGTGCGTAATGCAGTCGATGCTGGTATTTCTGATTCCCACGGTGGGGTCCGTAGTGGGGGGCGAGGTGAAAGATTTGGTTTGAATCCATTCAGAACGATTGATAGGATGACGGGATCCGATGTCACTGATTGCCAAGCTTTGGCATAGTAACGAAGCCGACCTCCCACAGCTTGTGGGGGAGAGGTAATGTCAATATGTGTTGCGATTTCGGGAGTGGGATCGTGATGGGGATCGACATTGACGTTGATTGGCAGCAGAGGATCGTCCCAGGGATCGTGCTCGGCCACGTCCCTGGGATCGTGATGGAAAGGGCGATGAGGATCGTGGAACGGGAACCGAGGCGGATGACGAAGGTTTCTTAGTTCCCCAATCATCTTTGGGGGATCCGGACGAGGGGGGGAGGGAAGTTCGAGATTCGTGCTTGCTGAAGGGAGCAAGTTCGATTGGGACGTGGCTTGCGGGAAACGTCAAAGTGGGGTGTAGCTTTAGGGATGAGTCCTCTAAAAAGGCAATCAGATTCATGGATGGTCTGGTTCCTTAAGAGGTGGCGAGTGGATTCACAAAGGTTTGGTGACGTGTTGAGCGCGACTTCTCGTAGGAGGAGTGTGGAATTAAACAGAGTCCTAGTAAACCAATTCATAGCATGATAAGTAGCGAAGCAGCTCTTCTTGAAGACTTGGTTAATAAGGAACCCTAGTTGATGAAGGGGGATCGGTGTAAAGTCGTTCGCAGAGAGCGTTGGTTGCTGTGCTAAGAATATTCGCCTGTGAGGCAGCACGCAGTCCAAGGTGTAAGAGACGGTCATTGTCTCATAGAACATAAACGGGAACCGCTACTCGTCGAGGAAGGAATAGCACCGAACCGAATTCAAGCTTGGTGTCTGCTGTGAGGAATTCTGATTCAGGGTAAGTATCGAAGTTACAGGGATTCGCGGTTCCCTCCCCGATGGGGCGAAAGAAAAATGACTCGCGGTCTGGCCTGGGAGGCGGTGGTTCCTTATCCAACTCGAGGGGTGCTCCGTTCCCTAAGAGGTTCTCTCCATTCCGTCGGAGGGTTGTGAGGAGTGTAGTTGATTGGCCTAAATGTGGAGGCTGGTGAGGAGCTTGGTCACATAGGCCAAATCCATATCCTGTAACGATGCCTCTATTCTTGCAAGAAGCGTCGGCAGTAGCGCTGGGTTTATATAGAAAGCAATCGGGAATGAGCCCCACTACTATTTTGAGGAGTTTAGGGAGAGGAATGTTAGAGGGATCGGGATCACCTAAAAAGGGTGGTTCATGTTCTTGCAGGGACGGATCCGGTGAAAAGTAGGAATCGTGGGACTCGTCTCTTGCGGATGATGGGTCTTGCATGGGGTCGGCAACCGGGACAGGGATCGCCGGTGGGGGATCGATAACCTGGTGAGATGGAACGGCTGCTTCAGGGCAGTGTCGCTTTCGGACGTTGGCAACCGAATGTGAAGTGTAATCGTTAACCAGAGGCAACTTGCGCTTGAAGGTGCGAAGGGAATAGTCCATAAGGCTGTGTACTTGAGAACTGGAAAGGGGACCGGTGGCACACGGTGGGGCAGAGTGAATGCTTTGGGAGGAACGTGAAGACAGGTCCAAAGGTACTAGCCGAGTAGAAGAAGACGCCTTCTTAGCTGCAGCTCTGCGGATCTTGACTTGTAACTTGAGTCTAGCATAAGCTTCATTTGCACAAGCGAGTTCCTTGCTGAGGGAACGTAAGTCACACTTGGGAGCAGGTTGGCTGCAGGGAATCGGAGAAGAGGTAACCGTGTCATGTGGTTGAAGGGGAACCGAGAGTTCAGAAAGAAAGGGATTCTCTAGAGGAACTGGGAATCGAGAGCTTAATGATCCGCAGTGAGTTCTAAGATCGGAAGCCGGTTGCATCAAGGGAACCGGGGAGGAGGATCGTGGAGGGCGGATCGAGGACCCGTCTCTGGGAGTGCGCTTTGTTGAGAAGCATGTGCCAACTGCCAACCTAACCGCTCATAGTTTGCTGTCAAAGCCAACATTTCTTTAATTCGCCGCCAAGAAGATAAGATTATGTATTAATTGTTATTGTCACTGTTATTGTTGAATTTTACATGTACATGACTACATCAATTAAATATAAATGTGAACTCTTCTAAACAACGGAAGGTTCGGTTGTTTTACTTTGGTTGATACTCGTAATCAAAAAACTGCAAATCCAAGATCCACAGTCTAAAACGCACAACCAAAATAGTTCAAGCTTCCACCAAAATTTGCGTATTTTCGACAACACTAGTACTGGTTGTCTTCCTCAGGCAACAGTCTAAGAGACTTGCATCGTATTGTCCATACTCCAGCACTCCACTACTCCAACGAACTTTTCTGCTGTAAACATTTCTATTTTCCACCCAACCACAGTTGGCCTTGAGTCAGGTCTCAGTGCTGCTTGTTTGCTTACATCAAGATCTTGACATTCTTGTTCGTGATTCTTCCTCCCAGTTGGCTAATCCTATCAACCAAATTAATTGCACCAAATAATGCTTTGCACGCTAAATGAATTCTTGAGGATTACTACCGTAAGTTTCAGTTAACTTTCGAACTATTAGTTGGTGCGATTAACGTTTTCTTTACCAGATTGAAATTTTTTTTTTAAATCGTACAGTCGATACCGGGTATAAAGAACTCTCTTTTAATAAAGTGTTGCTTTTAAAGAACAGATTTCAATAACCATTCTAGGGTTGTGCCGATTAATCGTTTAAACGATAATCGTCTTCTTGACGATTAAACGTTTAGTAATTTTCGTTTAATAAAAACCGAACCCCCGGCTGCCGATATTTGTGGTATCGGTTTAGGCAACTTTTGCAGAAATATTGATAACTTTGGAACCGTTCGAGATTACTACATGCGGTTTGAGGCGTTTTGCACAGGAAGTCACTGATTATCTTCCTAGCTATGTTTTAACTGTGGGTTTCTATTTAATTTTTTTTTTATTTCAATAATTATTGGACGTATGCAGAACACTACCACCTTTGATGAAAAATTGGTGATACAGTTTTCGATATCCGGTTCGGTATTTGGTATCTGATCTGTTAATTTGGTATCGGTGCAGCCTTATTTAAAATATTGGCCAATTTTATTTTTGAAAATAATTTCTGAAAGATTCTGAACACAACCTTTCAAACCCATACCCAATATCGCTTTGACCTTCCAGATGTCCGATTTACTCTTAAAACTAGGAAGAAAAGATTCGTATTTGTGGCGCTAATTATGTTTCACACTGTTATCGTTATTTTCCAACTGCAGCAATTTATAAACCGAGACAACAAAATTTAAAATATGAAACCCAAGTTTCAGTAAAAGTTGCTTTCTTGGTAGCGTTCGTAAGCAGGGAGTCCCAGTTTCCTTGTCTGCGATGAATTATGTCCTCAACTTCACTGGCTTTACTCCTCCGTTTTTGATGTGCGTTTTGATACTCCTTTAGTATTGCGACTTTCTATTGGTTCTTTCGTGGAACGATACCTTTGTATGCATCGCAGCACAGCCTCAAGTGACATCACGCGAAGCAAGTTTTCGGACGGAACGATAAAAATGGAGTCGACTCGATAGTATTAAACTTAAAAAAAAATTATTTGGGGGACAGGGATTAATCGTTAATCGCTTTTTTTTAACCTTACGGTAAACGTTTAGCCAATTAATCGGAATTTTACAACCCTAAACCATTCTAATTTTCTTAATGTTACTATCTTCTGGACAATGGACATAGCGAATTTTCAGTTATAAAGAATGTTGTTCACTGCCCCTTTAGATTCTTTATAAGCAGGTATCGACTGTACATGCAAACTCTACTGTATCTTTCTAACTAGGATACCTGATGAAATAGCAGTCATCAGATAAAATCTAACAAATCGCGTAATTTTTTAGGTCATCTAACCACAAATAAAAGTTAGTTTATTTACCTTAAAGAAGCATTAAAAAACTGGTCATCTTCGAAATGTTTTGCACAAAGAACCATGTTTCGGTTGAGGTAATCTGAAGGCTTATTAACCAAATCTTCTCGTTCAGCGTTGCGAGCCCATTGCTTACACCTGTTACAACGAAAACAAAAGACATAAAATGTTAAACACCGGTTTTACATGATGGTTGACTTTAACACAACGCTGTAGTGAAGATGCTGTTAACAATGACTAAGGCGTCCGATGGTTTTAGCTGGCCACTACACTAAGGCCGTCAGACGCTCGAGCTCTCACAGCCAATAGAGCTATCTCAATCGGCTGCGAGTCGAAGTCGAAGAGTGACATCTGTCGGCATTAATTTCAGCGCGTTCCAACAAAACAATGGCGGCCTCCATGTCGTATTTTGGTGATTAAATAAAATAATAAAATAATTAAATTGTTGTGTCGGACGTAAGTAACGTATTCTTACCGCAATTCTTGTGTTTAGTTATTGTGTAAGTGATCCAAAAGTAAAGCATGCATGTCAAAATGGATGTAATTGCCCTTTAAGCTCTATATACACTAAGTTTAAAGGCCTGAAAAAGAAATTGTGAAAGAAAAGACAACTGCCCCGACTGGGATTCGAACCCAGAACTTCCCGTTTACTAGCCGGGCACTCCAACCACTGCGCTACCGGGGCGAGTTCTGGCTACAGGCTCCAGCCGAGCTAAGTCGTTGTTCAATCTTTCTCAGTGGAGAGGAGACCTAGAGGTCACAAGCATACGTACAAGGAGAGACTACATATATTGGGGAGACTAGAAAAGGTGTCTACGAAAGAGTGAGTCAACACATGGCCGACACCAGAAACTAGGTAATGACGAGCAGCATTGCCACACATGTGATGGACACGCAGCACAAGATTGCCTGGAGCCGTACACAAACACTCCTCGAGTCAAATTCCAGAAGGGACGTGCATTTGAGGGGCCTTGTAGGTTCATAACTGCAGAACCACGGGATATTTCATGCTGGATTGCCATGGATTCAAGGTCCCTCAAACTATTCTATTCAGCATCTTATCAGCAGAGAACTGAGCGAGCACCTTGCGAAAAAGTGGCATAGTGAGAAGCAGTGAGTGCCTGCCGCCTTGTAAATACGGAGGGCTACGAGTCGCGTCGTAGGCGTCTGCTATTTCCACAACGATAGATGCACGTCGGAGTTGTAAATAATGCAAATAAGCTTCTTGTGTTGGCCTGAAGATGATAGGCAGACTATTTTTACCATCCTTAGTCAAGCAGCCTGTCGAAAATTCGCAAATTCGGTAGGATTTATTTCTTTTTGAATTTGAGCACGAGTTTGTCTTCTGGAATTTTTCGAACATTCAAAGTAGGATGGTTCGTTTTTTTTAACATACAAGGAGGGCAAGCATCATTGTTTCTTGACCTCCGCACTAGAAATAATACAAGTAGTAGATAAAGAAGAAATCACAAGGTAAGGGGTAAATGAAGCAAGCAGTCTGCATTCAAGACTGGCCTTGTGAAGATACACAATACACTAATCTGAGAAAGAAAGAAAAGACAACTGTCCCGACTGGGACTCGAACTCAGGACTTACCGTTTACTAACCGGGCGCTCTAACCACTGCGCTACCGGGGCGGGTTCTGGCTACAGGCTCCAGCCAAGTGGTGACCTAGGTCAACGATGTACACCGTAAATCACCTATTAAATGGCCATGCCCCGAAGATATCTTAAGGTCAAAAATCGTGTAGGAGCTTTGTTAATGTCTCCACTCCCAATTGTCATGTTCTGCTACAAAATTAACTAAATACGTCATAAATTTAATGAAATCAACATTTAATCCAACGAGCTTCACAGGTAACATTGTAAGTAACATGCCTTTATTTTAGAGTTCGACCGAGTCCGGGTAAATACCCGACCCGGTACCGGGTAATGCTATTTTTGACCCGGCTCGGACTCGGTAAAAATTCGACCGAGTACAAACAGGGTAATCATTATTTGTTGAAAAAATTATTTTTATTTTCATTGTTTCATTTATACCGTCTGGATCCCCCTACAACAACTTTCACGCAATAGACATTCATTAATTAATGTGCACAGAAAAAATCATATAAATTGCTTTATTAGTTTCGGAGAACCAACTTTTTTTAACTACGGGCTGTAAACGAATAAAATTGAAAATCTCCGTGTTGAGAAAACGCGTCTGTAAGTCGGCGATAGTTATGCTAAAAATCGTTGTTCCCACCTGATAATCGATAGTGCGAAGGTTTATAGGCTCCTTTTCCATTTTAGTTGTAAAATCGCAGCTGCTGTTTACATTTTTTATGTTGTGAAACATCATCTTTCTCGTGATTTTCAACAACGAACTGAACATCAGCGCTCACGTGAAATCCGAAGCGCGCCATGGCGACCATTGTGAAATCGCCCGTCATCCAATAAAGCGCGCCAAATCGGTCATGTGGTGCCAACTGGCCAATGAGGGAACGCGATCTTCAAATTGCTTTGGAAAAGTACAGCTCGAGACTGCCAGAAAGAGCCTCTTACATTCCATCTGATTGGCCAATGCCCAACGGGCATCGAGAAAATATGTTGAGAGGCCCGGATAGAGGGAAATTCCAGCTTTTCAGCGAACCCAAGATGGCGGCGCCCAGTCAAATGGTTCGATCGCTACCGCTGTCAAAAATGAACAGTTTTTTTTGTTCTTGAACTACGGAAAAAGGAATGAAAGCCACATTTTTGCAGTATTTAGTGAGACTGCACTCAACTAAAGTGCTTTTTATAAAAGTATAGACATCGTTAACAATGTTTTGTTTACAGAAATCGATGCATAACATATCGGGTAGCGAATTTCAGCTTTTCTCATGTCGATATTTTGGCCGAAAATTGAATTTTTCGACCCGCACTTCCCCATAAAAGTTTCGACCTATATATATGTCGTTACTCCACTTGGGCCACATCGTTGCTTAAAGGGTTAAAGCCAACAAAGGCCTATTGGGAGACAAAGTAACTAAAATGCATTTTATTTTTCATTTCACTTTATTATTAAAAAATTTGGAACAAAGAATTGCTGGTCAATTTAATTTTTGACTTCACTTTATTTAATAAAGTAAAGTTTATAATTGAAAACTATGGAAGAAAGAATTACTGGTATTTTACAGTTTTTTTAAAGTTGGTTTCGTCCTTTTATTTTCTTTCGTTCTTTGTTATACTATGCGCAATACAAAACTGGACAAAATCAAAATGAAAATGAGTGAAAGCAAAAAAAAAAAGAATGAAACCAAAGTAAAAAAGCTGCATATTAAACGTAAAGCAAAAATTGAAAATCTACAACCCGGTTTTACTACCCGGACTCGGCTCGGTGGGTATTCATAATTACTCGGACTCGGTTTTTTGTTACCCGGTCGATTCCTACTATATTTTCATTTTAAAATAATTTTAAACTTAGTTTATTAAATCGTCCCTCCTCCAAATTCCAACAGAGATTGAGAAGAGGAATGGATGTTGGACACTGCATCAGAGGAGCTACATAGAGCGTCTGAAACATCATTTCGGATTAGAAAACTTCAGTGACATTGTCCCTAGATGCACGCAAGAATCCAGATATTGAGAAGATCGATTCAACCGAATATCGATCACACATAGGAGCCCTAGTGTTTGTAGCTTCATGCACACGACCAGACCTCCAGAAGACAAACTCACGCTAAAAATTCAAAAAGAAACAAATCCTACCGAATTTGTACCTAGGTAGTCGTCTGCTATTTCCACAATGATCGATGCATGTCGGATATTGTAAATAATGTAAATAAGCTTCTTGTGGTGGCCTGAAGATGATAGACAGATTATTTTTTCCATCTTTAGACAAGCAGCCTGACAAAACTTCGCAAATTCGGTAGGATTTGTTTCTTTTTTAATTTGAGCGTGAGTTTGTCTTCTGGAATTTTTCGAACATTCAAAGTAGGATGGTTCGTTTTTTCAAACGACCAGACATTTTATATTACGTCATGGCTCTGTCTCAATGCAAAACCAAACCCAGGATAGTACTGGTGGATGGTACAACATATTCTGAAACATGTGTACAACCTAACCTAACCTAACCTTGGAATTCGAAGTGAACTAGATCAAGAGCGCCAGCTTTGAAATTCTTTATGGACAATTCATGGGTGTCGACGATCATGGAGCGGTTACATAGGATTTCTATCAGGAATGCCATTCACATGGAGAGCGCAGAAATAGCATTGCATTGCGCTATCCACAATGGAAGCTGAATGTGTACGCCAATCCTCAACCATAGTGGAGGTGGTGCGGCTGACAGCCATCTGCCAAGAGATGACATGGACGTTAGTGCAAGAACCAGTGGTAGTGTTATATGGTAACGAAGTGGCCATAGCCTTTGCCACAGACCACCGTGAACGCACGCAGACCAAACATATTGACCTCAAACACAAGTACCGTAAATCCCCGCATATAAGCCCTGGGCTGATTTTCGAATTTAAGCCCATGCTCCGGATATAAGCCCATGCTTATATCCAGGACAATGATTGACAATGCAGGACAATGATTTTATGGGAGCAAGTGTCGAGAATCTTTCAGTAAGCGAACCACATTTCCACGAAATCATAAATTAAATGTTTGTTTTAGTTGCCATTTTATTTTATATTGTAATATTTCACTTAACCTATTATTAAGTCTAAGGAAAAAACATTGCAAGGATTCTTTTTTTTTTATGCCAGAATAAGTGTACCAAATAACAATTATTGTCTGTAATGCAAAAAATTAATTGGCTAAGTATTGTATTTTACAAAAGTGACTCGGTGACTGTGCTTTTTTTTTTTTTTTCCCAAAGGTCTTCTGTGTGATATTTTTGTCAAAATAGTTTTTCCTTAAAAAAAATATTAAAAAATGGCAATAAAAATAAATACAGGGCACTTTAAGACCCAAAAGTTCAACATAATTTGTCTGTATTGTGCTCTGACATGCTGGAGACGCAAAACAAAACGTGTTCCTGTCAAAGTCGCAATAAAAATTGGGTCACTAGCAGGGGGCCTGAGAAACAACAATTTTTTTTCGCGGCGTCACTCGGTTAACGGGATTTTCTTTGTATTTTAAGCAGTATGAACGTATATTACGCCCCCAAAAATCATCCAAAACGCAACAACGTCGAAGCGTCGAGTGCGGGTCGAAAAACGCAATTTTCGGCCTAATACCGATATGAGAAAAGCTGAAATTCGCTACATGACATGTGCATCGATTTCTGTAAAAAAAAACCGTTGTTACCGATGTCTATAATTTTATAAAAAGCACTTTAGTTGACTGTAGACTCACTAAAAAAACTGCAAAAATGTCATTTTCAGTCTTTTTTCCTAATTAGAAAGCAGAAAATTGGTCATTTTTGATAAGCGGTAGCGGTCGAAACATTTGACAGGGTGCCGCCAATTTGGATTGGTTGGAAACCTGGAATTCCCGTCTATCCAGGCAGAGATACTATACTTATAGAGATGCGAAATGGGCCACGATTGAGCGACACGCCTAGTGCGAAGTGCATGCCGGGAAAACGACGGAGCGACCGCTGCGCCCTCGCTCGATAATCCTGGGCAACTAGTTGCTTGCAAGCTAACAAGCCACTGGTTGCACGTTATAACTTGATCGCGAAGCTTCAACTTTGTTGATTTTATTGTTAAAATTATTGATTTGATTTGATTATTAAGCTATAACCATTACTGCTCTTGACAATGGTTTAACGAGTGAGAAACAGTGGCTCATGTAGACAAGCCATCGCTTTGAATTGAATTAAATTGAATTTATTGAGAGCATAGTTTCCCGAAACCATGCGCCCTGTCTAAACAACTGTTTGGTCTCTCGACAAACAAAACCTCGCGATCAAATCGTAACATCAAATCAGCTGCTTGTTAAAGGTCATCATAATATGATTATTACTGTGCGATCAACTGCACCATATAAAAGCTTAAAAAATAATGCTTTCAAGCTGGTTCCTAGAAGGACGCGATGTTGGTACACTGTCCCGTTTGTTGTCGCACTGATGTTTGTTTCGGTTGGTTCCCAAGAGTTTTCCAGTCTACAATACATGTCGCAATATTTTGTTTGTAACTGATTGTTACTACCAATCGACATTACCCTTTATACTGCCGGCAGCTCACCCTTTTTCATTGCATCCGTGCCATAAATGAACATGCTCCTCCGTTTTCACTGGTGCCGTGAAAAGAATGCACTCCCAATCGCATTAATGTACTGCATTTGGATTTGTAGTAACAATGACTGCGTTCGCCACCTATGAAATAGCCCCCCGCCTAAGGGGAGGGGGGGGGAGATCACCACAGATAGGTCGCCTAGGGTTTCGAAATATAAAGAATTATATTAATTATATTGTCAATTAGGGCCTACGCTAAATCTTTTTTTGATTTCCTAGAGAAACTGAAATATGAATTCGTTGTTATTGGGAGGTTTTCTAAAATGCTAAGCATTCTAAACGGAGGAGGATGTTAATTTCTCCCCCCCCCCCCACCTTCTCCTAAAAATACCTCTGTGCATGACAGATAAGGAAGACTGACTTTTCGTCTCACGAACTATTCGTTCCCGAAAGATTTGTCTCGGACTGTCGAAAGGATCCACAGAATCTGACCACAGACTGAGAGGGG
>JAHWFP010244991.1:40990-65667 GCA_023313725.1 Lithobius niger | reverse complement strand
AAAAAAATCTTCTCACCTGGTAAGTAATGAACCGAAATATTTTAATAACCCCCCCCCCCAAAAAAAAAAAGTTGTTTATATCTGCAGTACCACGTATAACCAGATGTAGGACTGCCAAATACAAAAGTAAACAACAAAAACATTGTGAAGGAAAAAAAAGATTTTAGAAGTTCAATAATTTTATGCTTGGCGGAGAGAAAATTAAATAAAGTATTCTGGCACATTTGTTAAATGATACCTTTGTATTCTATAAATGCAACATTTTTCGCTTTAAATTTGTAACTTGGGTAATTTGTAATTTGATTACACAGCTTTCTTAGCAACATTTTCCCTATACAGAACAGCTCTCTTCTGTGCTTGTTTGTACATTGTCGTTGGCGTAGCCCAGGATTATTACTAGATAGCGTTACTAGACAGCGGACATTGCAGCCGCTTCCAGGCGTGTCGCACCCTAGCATTGTCGGAGATTGGTCGTTTCGTATCTCTATAAGTATAGTATCTCTGATCCAGGCATCTACACATATTTTCTCGACGGCCACGTGGCACTAACCAATCAGGCGGATTGTAGCAGGCCATTTATGGCTGTTTCAAGCAAACTTTCCAAAGCATTTGCAGCTCGTGTTCCCTCATTGGCCGGTTGGCGCCACGTGACCGATTTGGCGCGCTCTCATTTACTGATGCGCGATTTCAACATGACTGCTGCCGCTCGCTTCGCGTGAGTGCTTGTTTTTTAGTTCGTCGTCGAAAATCACAAGAAAGATGATGTTTCACAGTATTAAAAAATTAAAACACCAGCCAAGATGCAAAACTAAAATGGAAAAGGAGCCTATAAACCTTCACACTATCACCTATCAGGTGGGAACAATGATTTCTAGCCTAACGAAGTATAGTTATTAATCCAAGGCCTAACTAACGCCGAATTAACGGATGCGTTTTGTCAACACGGAGATTTTCAATTTTGGTTCATTACCGCCTGTAATAAAAAAAAAAAATGTTCTCCGAAACTATTAAAGCCATTTATTTGATTTGTTCTGTGCATCTTAATAAGTATCTCTTGCGTGCGTGTAGTAAGTATGAAATAATTGTATCCAATAGTTTTCGCAAAAATAAATATTTCGTTAGTGCTTCACTCCATGGGTGACGAAATAAAAAACCAACTCACTCCATAAGCAACGAATTTTTCTTTAACTCGCTGCTTAAAAGGTTAATGAATTTTTAACGATTTATTTAATAAACACTAAATAGTGCTAGTTTTTATATAACCTAGTTCGAATATTAAAAAAAAAACGTGTTTCGCAAATAAGCCCTGGGCTTATAAGCGAGTCATTTTAGCCATTAGTGTTGTTTACAAAAACACATTATTTCGTATATTAGCCCATGGGCTTCTTTGCGGGGATTTACGGTATGTAAGAGGCTACAAATTAAGACTTGTGTTTGTTGCAGTACGTGCTCATTAAAGACTACATAGCTAACGTTTTCACGAAGCTGTTGCCACGTGTGGCCTTTGAGAGGTCTCGCCACACAGTAGTGAACAGAACAAAGAAGAAAGAAGACAAGTAGCCAGAGCATAAAGGTGTGGTGTGTTGTTGTGAACATCCGTAGATGGCAAGTTATGCCCAGACTCCAAGGACATGTCTCAGTGGGGCCAAAATTTTTGGTACCCCTGTCTAGCTTGAAGCTCGGTTGGCCTTCAGCCTACTGGGAAATATGACCTTCAGCAGTGATATTTTCAGAACTTTTTCTTCTTGCTGTGCCCTTTGAACGTGGCACACACATGGTGGTTCTGATTCTGCCATTCATATTTAGGACTCACAAAACGATGATAAACAACTATTAGATATTTGGACAGTACAGATAAGTGTACAGTTCATAAGTGACCAAATAGATGACAACTGTTAACCTCCTTAACAATACTTCTTAGAACAATAAACCTGTTTAAACAATGCTATATTTCAGACTCTTCCATTAACAATACGTGCAAAGTGCAGGTTTATAAAGAGAAACATCAATTTACCAGTGGCACCTAGTCGAAATTGATTTCTGTTGTTAACCGAAAATAAACTTACTTCTCTTCTCCGAATGCAATTTGCTCCAACAGATTAAAGTTATAGAGCAACCAGTCCTGCAAGCCCTCATGCGCATGCGCACGCCTCGCTGCATAAACGGCTGTTAAGCGTGTACCAGCATCTTTTCTGCCTCAAATTTGTCGTGGTGGTGACTTTGAGGGGAGGAAGGGAAGACTTCTGGTAATGTATATTTTCGGTTAGGCAACAGAAACCAATTACATCCAGGTGCCACTTGTAAACTGACGTTTCCGATTGCCGCCAAAAATATAGATTACCTGTAATTGTTAGCATCACCTCCCCTTAGTGGTGGCGGGCACCATCGGGCGAGTTCCCGGACACTTAGGGTTGCGGGCTGCCTCCCTCAAAGTTATAAGAAACTTGCACAGTGGAGTACTGACGGGGACGTCCTGCATCCCTTAGCAGCATCCACAGATGCTTAGGGGGATTGTAGCATCTGTCTGCTTTAAAAAACGTCCTAGACGGTACAAACCGGGGCTGTTTAGACAATCTCAAATTAAATAGACAAGCTCCATCCGAAGCAGCAGAAAGGTAGTCGGGTATTTTTTTTTATATATATTATAGCATTATCGTGAAAAGGCCCAGGACGTGGTGATGGCTTTAAACGTCGGTGGCGTATTGTATGTTCATCCATGTGAAAGGCTTGTTAGGGTTTATATGGTTAGGGTTTAGATGATCTTGACCAAATTGTGACCCCAGAAGCAGAACTTTCTGCGACACCAATTGTCAGAAAAAAAATTGCCTGCAGCTAATCTCTTTTTATCATATGATTATCCACATGTTTATTGTTTTTTACTGAATAACTCTTTAGTGCTTTATCTTAATGATCTGGCTACTCCACCAATGGAAAGGTCTCGCCGAGACGATTAAAATGGTGTATTGGAATGTCAAAATCGATCAAAAATTAACAAAACGGCAGAAATTTGGCCAAAGTTTGTCCATGGCGCAGATCCTGCGCAAATTCTGCTACAGGGATCGTGACCACAAGTACAGACGTGTCCTTATAGTCTGGTTCGATGAAAGGAGGACGTACGGGGCGCTACCTCACAAGTTTCTGCTGTCCATATAAGTTTGTTAGAAAAATAAAAAGTACCAAGATGTTGTCCTGATGTATCGTCCGGAAAGGTGAACACAACAGTACTCTGCAAGGGCGACAAATGGATGAGCAGGGTGAAGGTCAGTGCTCTTTACAGCGAACGTGGGCTGTGAGCGAGATGAGATTGTGTTGCAGGTTTAGGTGTCAGACGTAATAGGATGAGATTGGTCTCTTAAATACAGATGGGTACGGACGATTTACTTTGGTTTTCATTCATTTTCAGTTACTTTTTGTAACGCAGCAACAAAAGTGTTCCAGTTACTTCAAACTAGCAAACTTTCGAATGCCTATACTGGCATTCTTTCTCAGGCTTGGGCAATGAGACGCACACGTACCAACTGTCTTACTTCCAAAACGAACGTGATGATTCAAATCTCCTCCCACTTCCTCATTGTATCAAACCGTGCAGCTTATGAAACTCCAAGACCCTGCATCATTTAAGCAAATTCATAAAATTGTGACCCCCGAACTGTGTGAAAAACTGAAGACGAAATGGAAGAAGTTTCTCCCTATTACAGCTGCTACAGCGACACACACGGAGCTTGACAGGAGCAACCTGGGAAGTTGATACAATGCAGAAGAGAGGGGGGGGGGGGTAATTTGAATCATCACGTTCGTTGTGGAAGTAGAACAGTTGGTGCATGTGCACTCATTGCTCAAGCCCGAAGAAGAATGCCAGTATGGGCATTCGAAAATTTGCTAGTTTGAAGTAACTGAAACACTTTTGGTGCTGCGTTACAAAAAGTAAGTGAAAATTGGTCTCTTAGGCGATATCTAGAAGAAATTGCTGAATCAGTGAAGAGGTCTTATCCGAAACAGCCTGCCACTTATAGACTGTTTGTTTTGAGGGCTATGAATAGAGCAGAAAAGCGAAGGGTGGACCTGGAATGGCGGAACCCTCCAGGCCCTTCTGGAAGAGGTTATTGAGAAACGTCAGAGCATTGGAAGCGATAAGGCGTGTACCGACCCGCAGGAAATACCACCGGGACCTTCTTGATACTGCCGGCTGGTGTAGGTCCAGTTTTCGGGTAAACCATGGTTAGTTGCCCTGAGGATGCGGAAGGTCAGTCTCATAGAAACAGCTGTAATCGAGGAGAGACTAAGATGCTGAACGAGGGAAAGCCACCCCCCCCATTTTGTCGGATGGGAGATATGATATTGACAGCCGAAGGGTCTATGTCCTGGGGAAAGACCGAGGACAAAGGCAGACGAAGGTAGTACAGGACCTTAGTGGGAACGACAGTCGAAGCGGCAACCTCGTTGCAGGAGTGAGCGTCCCGGAAAAGCAAGACGTCGAAATCTGATCTTGGAACCTGCCGAACGGGCTACGTGGTGAGGTGGAAGCAATTTTGAGTCGTAGTAGGCGAAGTTGAAAAGTAGACAAGCCAGAACACATAACAAACTGCTAGGTAGATGAACGAGGGATGCCACATGAGCAAAGGCAATAATGCTGTCTTTGTTTGTCTTATTACCCTGTGATGTCATGACCGACCTTGTTCAGAACGAATAGGTGATGGTAGGGACCCTTCCATAGAGGGTGTTGGGCATGGATTGGGGTGTATCCGAAGGTCTATGGTGTATGGAACAGCACGCAAGGATCAGAGGGCAATTGCAAAACCCGATGTGTACCTAAGTGGTTGAGAACTGAAGAGGAGGTTGACTTGTCCAGTTCGGTCATCAAAAAGCGAAGCAGCAAATGAAAGGAGAGTGCTGATGGTGACATACGAATGATTTGTCCTATCTTGCTGGTTCCTAGTGAGAGGATAAATGAGGAGCAAAGGGCCATCCGAAGGTGATGCAGACACATTCATGAGTGCCAGGTACATGCAGCCAAGGTGACGGAAGGCCCAGATGAATGTCGCTGGTAGCCTTTGAACCCGAACCACCAGGAAGACGAGTAAAGGGAGCCGCTGAAGCATTGAAGATGGCTTTAAGTGATTTTGCACCCAGACGTGTTCTGAACACACAACCTTTGATCCGGAGACATACATACTACCAATGCGTCACCAAGTCTCGCCGCAATAGCCATGGCGACAAGGAGAAAGGACGACGAACAATTCGGCGGAAATGAAGGGAGGAAGCAGTTCGATGCTTGTGGCAAGGTTCAACAGGATTCTGTACAGGAAGGCAAGGCCATCTGCCTTACACCATGGTATGGCCAGGGCATGTACGTTGTAGTATGTGAGTAGACGGGAGACGAAGCAAATGGGTTTGAAAAAGAAAAGGCAAGTCAGTGTAACAGTTATTGGTTTGAAGAAACTGGTCGTGAAAAGTCACAGACCTTCAGGCTGAAAATAATAGTGAGTGAAAGAAGACAATCAAAGGGTGACAGCTGGCAACACGTATGTAGAAGTACATCGTCTTTCCAATAGGTACGAAACGGCAGCCTTACGGAATAGGATCCTTATAGAGGCGCCGAAGGTTGCACTGGTAAGAGTTGTATTTGGAACAACTGACATTGATTAAGGAAGTTAATCTTAAGATCGGAAGGGTAAGGAGGGAGGGAACAAGGCCCTAGGACAGGAGGTACAGCGATGGAGACATGTTGCCAGTAGAAGCGATGACCAAGGCATAGTGCCCGTTGTAGTAGTAGAGCTAAAGCCTGAAGAAAGACAAAGGGACAATCATGAAAGGCCACTTACCGAAGGTACAATTTACTGACGTGTTGTCGGTAGAAATAGCGGCGACGGGTCGGCCGTTGCTGTGACACCACAGATACGGCTTGTAAAGTTCTAACCTGAAAAAAGCATAGTAATGTCGTTGATGGCGAAAGAGACTGGGTGGTAGAAAGGGCCACTGATGAGTCTTTCTTTCCTTTTTATAGAACAAAAAATATAGCAAAGCCTTGACACAATGGGCGAAGTGCAGATGACGAAGGTTTTTTTTTTATCTACCCGCTTGGTGATGGATTGAAGGCTGGCAATGAAGGACCAGTTATTGATGGAGTAGACGAAGGATCCCAATGAAGGAATAGTAATACCGAAGCTCGACGAAGGATGAAACGCTGAAGGCGAATGCCCAATTCCAATATGCTGATGTTACACCGTTTGAAGGGATTCACGAATTAAGAGTGAGCTATTTCAATTCCATGTTGCATAAAGGTATTGCTGGAATGGGAAGTGTTTTCACGCAGCATTTGAGAGTAGAAGGGATGAGAGGGTCCTGCAGTGGGGGATGAAGGACCTTACCGCTTCCGAACTCCTGCAGTTTTAATGGAAAGCTTAGGCTTGCATTTTTTATTTTTGGTAGCTGTAAGAACGAAGGGTGTTCTGTATTGGTTGATGGTTGTATTCTTCGTTTAGGAGGGACAGTGAGAAGTGAGTAGGCGAAGGATAATTTGCCCTTCATTAAATGGCGTTCTAATGAACATCAACCTACAGTTGAGAAAAGAGTTCCTATGGTGTAGACGAAGGATGACTTGTCCTTCGTTTGTTGGCAATCTTGCGGGTTATTTACTTGAAGTTCGAGAGGAGCACAAGTTTCTTTCGCCTTGAAAAGCTCCATCTAACCGTAAAGCATGGTCGAAGTGGCCATAGTGTGCAGAGTTCCGAAGGATGTCCCTGCGAAGGCTGCAATGATCCTTCGGGCGAAGTGTGACGATACTGTGGGTCCTGGTAAGCTGCCGAAAGGGTCAAGAATCCCTGCAAAGAACCAAGAGGCCACAGGCGAAGAGGACGAAGGTGGCAAGTTGTTAACCGGGGTCAAACTCCCCTTCTCGAAGGGAAACGAAGGATAGCGAGTAAAGAGCAAGGCAAGCAAGTCCAAGCTGATTGGACCCAAGAGAAGAATACATGCTGTACACGCATACAGCCATTTATATAGCGAGGCGCGCGCATGCACACAAAGGCTTGAGGAACTGGCGGCTCTATAACTTTAATGTAGAGGAGCAAATCGCATTCAGAGAATGCTAACAATTACAGGTAATTTATATTTTGGCGGCAAACAGAAACCTCATATAACATTCCATTTACAAGGACGCTTGTACATTGTTACAAAGAGGTTTCACTGTAATATATTTATGTTGCCCAAATGAACCAAACAATTAACCTGGTGTTTTTTTTCCAAATTGACAAGCAAAGCCTAATTTAATATGGTATCTAATTTGCATATCACAAACGAGAAAGTCCTATGTATTTTGGTTTAACTCATGGGTTGTGAATATGCTGCAGATTTCTGCGAATCGCACTTAGCAAAACTGAAGTTGTGGGTTATAGCCTCAGCTGGTGGCCCAAAGAAAATGATTCGGTAGGACTCAGTACCTGCCAATACCTGGGTTATAAACCTATGCACACAACAAAATCAACGACTCAATCTGAAGTAGCCGTAGAAAAGTAAATCTAAAGGGGAGAATGAGTTACAGATAGAGTCTGGTATGCCTACCTCTACAAGAAGGGAAGCGAGGATAATAAGAGTAATTTGGGATCTCACCTAAAACAGGTGTTGAGTATTTTATTTTCTTTACATTACACCATTGATAAGGAGCACCATTAATGCTAGGATCATGTGGGGGAAATAAAGTCGTCATACTGGGGGGGGGGGGGAGGTCACCGAGTAGCATGGAGGTCTATGTGGATGTAAGAATGTTAAGTTTTGGCTTCCCAAACAAAACAAATTAAGCGCTCCTTTAATTTAACCGCCGAATAATTTTCGAAGTAAATACCTTTCAGATTCACGGGGAAACGGAAAGTACGCAATGTTGGGTTGATCTGTTCGGTTGTTGCTGCATGTTAGAGCTGCACACCAGTCCGTCAATTCACAGCTAAGGGCAAGAGGAACGTTTTCTAGAGGAAAAAAATAAATAATGAAATTAACAATGTGTTAACTAATTACGAAGATGTTTATAACGCCAACTACGAAGTTGAACTGTGAATATTCCGCTGGATTCACTTGTTTATCAACTAAGTCTTCTTCCGTCATCAGCACCGAGTGAGTAGCAGTGCCTGATGAAGGTGGAAGACTTAGTTGACAAACTATAGCGAATCCTGCTGAAAATGTGCAGTTCAGAGAGTCTGAAAGTTGGCGTTAGCGTTATAAACCTCTTCACAATTCATAAGTCAAGCCAAGTAAAAAATGAACTATCTTCTACTTTGAATGTTCAAAATCAATAAATCACCAATTTAACGCTCAATTAATTCAAACAACAAAAACACATTCAGTATTTTCCGAATTTTTGATAGCGTAATAGTCCGAGCGGTGTTATATTCGGTCCGTCCTATCTTTCTTCTTCAGGCTTCTTATCTTGTAACTTGCTTTTGTTTTACATTGCCACGAGTGCTAGTGTTTTTCAAAATGCCAAACTACTACTCTACTAGTGTCTAATAGTAAAAGCATTTAATAGGACTTGAGTCGGCGGCCATTCAACACTGTGTGGCTAGCGGACAAACTCTCATGAATCTACAAGGGCCATCAAACCCTCACATCAAGTTCCTTATTAAGATATTAGCAAAGAGTTGGTTTCACACCTCTCACGAAAATAAAACCGTACGAGCGCTAAGCAGATGTCGCGCGGTAAATACGGTGGGCAACGGTTTCCACGCATTTTGGAAAACACAAGCACTTGTGGCAATGTAAAACAAAAGCAAGTACAAGAAAGGAAGCCTGAAGAAGATAGAAGAGACCGAATATAACACAACTCAGACTATTAGGCCTATCGAAAATTCACAAAATACTGAATGTATTTATGTTTTTTTGAATTTGAGTGTTAAATTAGTGATTTAAAGCCAAGTAAATAAGCCTGTTGGCATTCAGTTAACTAATTAAATTCACGCACGTTTTAATATTGTTCTAGGAACAATATTTCTATTTATGAATGTAACTACCAATGTAAATAGAAAGAAACAGAGTATCGCAAGCAACCCTAATGTTAGGGCTCACATAAGCACCAAACCTGGTAGTTTGTTAATGTTAGGGAATCCTGCACACAAAGAAATCAGCCATCTACTTAGCAATTGTCAACACATGGCAGTGACATAATAAAATCAGGGAACTGGTGCCTTCACATTATTAGCGCAAACAAGGTCAATACACCCAAAAACATAACTACTGGCCCAAATGTAAGAAGGGAGTCTAAGTTTCTGCGAGTCTGCAAATTTTTAAGGAAATCTAAAAGTCACATTGATTTTTCCTACGTTTCAGTCAGTAACCAGCATCCAGTTCTAAAAACTCCTTGCATCCGTAATTAATCAAAGCCAGTAAGAAAAATTCGTTATCCAAGAGATAACACCTAGAAAATATCTCCACAAGCGACCTTGCTAAAATTTCCAAAGCCAACTAACGTCATGAGGCTTCCCCGATGCATCCAAATGCTGAATCAAGCTCGTATGCCAGAAGATTTTCGCTTCCCGGATGCATCAAAGGAAGTCTCGCGCCGGCTGGAAGGCAGGAGAGGAGCTGCGGCGGTCAGAATTTGCGGCTTGGTCCTGCTGGTTGCGTTGGTCGGAGCGGCAGCGAGGGGGATCAGGCAGAAAGGGCTGATGGTTCCTCGGCTGAAAGTAGGAGTCAACTTTCGGACGGATTGGTGACGCTGTCCGGAGCGGGCAGGGGCCGGGCCACGGCGTCCGAGGGACTAGTGCAGGACCACATCGGGGCAGGGCGGCAGCCGAAAGATCAAATAAACCCGATGAAAGAGGCCCACAGTTGGGACCGGCTGGAATGGATTGCGTTCCGGCAAGCATGAAGGAAAGCTGCACAGATCATGGATGGGAAGTGGCACAATGCAGTGTAGCCGGTGGTCACCTGGCATGGGCAGACCGTCTAGGTGGTGGACGGACGAAAGACAGGAGACGGGAAGGGGACAAACCGTCTGCGGGACCAATTCGATTGGTTAGTGGATGACGAAAGACGAGAGGACAGGTGGAGAGAGGAGTTCCCAGATGAGCGGGCTTTCATCTAGTTCAGGACGGCATCATAACCGGAAGGCAGACGAAAGATGTGGAGCGGGAAAGAGGCTTTCAGCTTAACTGGCTTCCATCTTGGACCGGGACGGCATCTCAACCATAAGGCGGACGGGAGACGTGGAGCGGGAAAGGAGGTCACAGGTTGACGGGTTATCTCCCTGGTACAGGACGTCACCACATCAGTGATGGGGTAGTGGTGAAGGCCGGTTCAACTGGCAGAAAGGCGGACGAAAGCTGAACAGATGGGGTGAGAGCTGCAGGACCTGTTTGTTCCCCATCCCGGTGCAGGACATGGCGCAACAGCAAGGCGGATGAAAGACGAAGGAGCAGGCCAAGCGGGGGGCGGAGTGCTTGGTTGACCTTCATCACGGTGGAGGGCAGCAACACCTGGGTGAAAGACGAGTGAGTGCGTAAAGCGAGGAACGGTGGCTTGGCAGATCTTCTCCATAGTGTAAAACGGCAACACCCGAGCGAGCGGGCGAAAGACGAGTGAGTGCGTGGGGTGAAGAACGATGGTTTGGCAGATCTTCCCCACAGTGCAAAATGGCAACACCCGAGCAAGCCGGGCGAAAGACGAGTGAGTGCGTGGAGCGGGGAACGACGGCTTGGCAGGTCTTCTCCGTGGTGTAAGACGGCAACACCCGAGCAAGGCGGTCAAAAGAGGAGTGAGTGAGTAGAGCGAGGAGCGGAAGCTCGGCAGTGTAAACGCGGTCTCGCATCAGACGCTCGTGGTGAGGACACCTCAACACCACCGAAGAAAAAACCTGAGGGCAGTATTCTTCTACACCAGAAGAAAATCGTCTATATGGCGATTACGAATTGAAAATGTTAATAATGTATATTTTTTTAGGCATAAAGCCGAAACATTTTCCAGCTTAGTTGTGTTGTAGATGTTGAAAACACACGATATTTTTTATTGGTAACAGGTGACGACTTTGATTATTTATGAAAAATGTCCGATGTTCAAACCAGTTTAAAACTAACCTAAACTGCGATATAGCCCTTTAAAAACTAGCTGGAACATTTAATCTTTTGATTTGTGCACTTATTGCATTTTGGTAAACTTAACTTCTTGCCATGAACCCTACCGGAGCTCCAGTGTTTATGTTTGTATATTTGTACGGACCCAGTGTATATTTTTATGGTTATTTTTTATAGCATCTCCATCCAAACTCCGACCGTAGCAAACCTCTAAAACGAAAACAAACTAACTTTCCTTCGTTAAAAACTTGCATTGTAAATAGCAGTTTCATTCCCAAAGTCAAATAATTATTCTGTGCATTACACTTCGTTGCCCCCCCCCTCCTTCAATAGTTGCGAAGCATAACATCGTAGTTTATTTAATAGGCCTAAAAATCACGTTGTTATGAGTTGAAAACTCACTTGCACATTCAAAAACCATGCCTCTAACGTTTCCAAGTCGGCAATTCTCTTTGTCAATTCGGCCTCCGCAATTCCCGTCCAACCAAAACATTGCCTTCAATTTCCCATCCAACCAGAGCGCTCAGCTACCCTAGCCGTCCGCGCTGCCACACCGACTTCCGGTAGTGATAGCTCGGCCGATCTAGGTCAGTCTCTCCTCCTCCAAAATATCCGCCTCCTCTTCCCCGCTCATCCCCTCCGCAGCTATCCTCGGCGTCCGCGCCAACTTCCGGCAATGAGTATATAACCCCAGCCCCAGACTCACTCGTTAGCACAGCTTCTCAACGCTAGAGGTCGCTACGCCGGTCGGGAGTGGAGATGCCGCGGTCCGATTGTTGCCATGCCGGGCAAAAGTAGTGGTTCGTATTTTACTCTATTCAAATTTTATAGTTTAATTTTAAACTTAACCTCGTAGCTATAGTAGTTAATTTTATGGTGCGTCAAGCTAAACGGCATTTCGGACGTTGGCGGCCGTAATTTAAGGGTTCACGGTCCCTTACTAAAAACCAGCTTTTTTTTATGTTTTTTTTAAACGCAGTTTAAAGTAAACAAGGACGGTTTGATCTTCGTGGAAGGTTGCTTTGATTAAACGCTCGGATCGACTTTATATGTAGCCGAGGCTTCTATAATTTAAGGAGTTGACTTATCAACAGCAGCTTTAGGAGGTTTAATGCTTAGCGTACACACTTAGAAAAATAACTGTAAAACAGGTCTACTATTACTGCACAGCCGAGGCTGTTCGTAATTTAGAGGGCTCTTTTGCGAAATCCCCTTGTGCCTAAGAAAATCACTGTTTCTATTTGAAATTATTTTAAGTGAACATAGTAACTGTTCAAGTTGAATTTAATGTAAATTCCCCCTGTTATTTATGAACTAATTCAGTTGTAAATTTGCCAAATGTAAATGTAAAGTGCGGTATATTTTTTGACATGTTTGTTTAAAAATAAAACCAGGAGTTTAAAACCCAGTTGATTTATTCGTCCGTCGTTCGCTAGAAGTTAGTATTTAAGACAATTCTCTTCCAATTTAACTTAGCTAGCCTAATTCCCACCTTGGTGGCAGCGTTACCCGCTATTTATTCACTAGTCAGGTCTTAGATTAGGACTTCAATGCTCCATTCCCTACATCGGGACAGTAGCAGTTGTGCTGTTTAACCGAAAAAGTATTCGAAAGCAACACGGAGTGAAAGATAGTAAGATCCAGTTACACCAGGCGACCGGCGATGCTACAAGCACCTACCCCGTCGTAGCACCCGCCGTTACAGCAGACCTTCTCCATAGTGTAAACGGCAACACCCGGGGAAGGTGGGTGAAAGACGAGTTGCGTGGAGTGAGGAACGCTGGCTTGGTAGACCTTCATCACGGTGCGGGATGAAAACGTCTGTACAGGGCGGGTAAAACACAAATGAGTGCGTAGAGCGAGGAATGCAGGCTTGGCAGATCTTCGTCAAGGTTCAAAATGGCGACTCCCGGGCAAGGCGGGTGAAAGACGAGTTGCGTGGAGCGAGGAACGCTGGCTTGGTAGACCTTCATCACGGTGCGGGATGAAAACGTCTGTACAGGGCGGGTGAAAGACAAATGAGTGCGTAGAGCGAGGAATGCAGGCTTGGCAGATCTTCCTCAAGGTTCAAAACGGCAACTCCCGGGCAAGGCGGGTGAAAGACGAGTTACGTGGAGCGAGAAACGCTGGCTCGGTAGATCTTCATCATTGTGCGGGATGGAAACACCCTAACAGGGCGGGTGAAAGACAAACGAGCGTAAGGAGCGAGGGATGCAGGCTTGGCCGACTTTCACCATGGTGCAGAACGGCAACATCTGGGTAAGGCGTAGACAATTGAGTGCATGGGCAAGAAGTTCAGACTGGTTGGCCTTCCTTGTGAAATCGGCAGACCAAATCCAAGACGGACGAAAGACGGGAGCTTGCGAGATCTTCAACATAGTCGCGACAGCTACGGCATCAGTGAGGCGGACGAAAGACAGCGAGGGAACCGGAGGCAGGGGCCGTCGATGGGTGATCTAGTTCACACTGCTTCCACGGCTGGACTGGGGAGACGTGGAGCTTTAATGTCGTGACGGGAGAGGCGATAGGCCTGAGCAACAACCCGGACTCGACAGCGACGTCCCAACTATGGGCGGACCGGAGACAGGCCGAAGAGTGGAACGTGCGGTTAGCTACGGCATCAGTGAGGCGGACCAAAGACGACGAGGGATCCGGAGGCAGGGGCCGTCGATGGATGATCCAGTTCACAACTGCTTCCACGGCTGGACTGGTGAGACGTGGAGCTCCAACGTCGTGGCGGGAGAGGCGAGAGGCCTGAGCAACAAACCAGACTCAACGGCAACGTCCCGGCTAAGGGCAGACCGGAGATGGGCCAAAGAGTGTAGCGTGCGGTGATGGGAGCCACGGAGACGGGTCCCAGACGGCAGCGCCTGAGCCGCGTTCCGAAGAGTGGAACTCTGAAAGACAGGAACAGCAGAGCTGGAATCGTCGAAGGTGGCAGCAGGGCACAGGAGGGCGAACAGAAAGGCGGACGAAAGCCAGGGATCATATGCGGACAGGAGGCTTGATAGAAAACGGCAACCTAGGAGCATCACGGTGGAAGTTAACAGGAAAACGGACGAAAGACGAGCAGGGCTAGAGTCAGCCGGACGTCTAGTAATGGAGTGGGCAGCAACTCATGTCTAGATTTTCGCTCGAGACGTTGGGCCTGCCATGGTCGAGACAAGCAGCAAGAGGTGCAACCAACTTCCATCTTGGTTCACTCAAAACGTGGGTTCTAGCCACGAGTGAGACGAGCAGCAGTAGACAACAACAGGTGACTTGATTTTCACTCGAGAAGTGGGGTAATCCACGGTGGAGACAAGCAGCAAGAGGTGCAAACGGCTTGTCTTGGTTCACTCAAAACGTGAGTTCTAGCCACGAGTGAGACGAGCAGCAGTGGACAGCAACAGGTGACTTGATTTTCACTCGAGACGTGGAGTCAGTCATGATCGAGACAAGCAGCAAAAGGTGTAGACGGCTTCCGCCTTGGTCTTTCACTCAAACGTGGTATTTAGCCACGAGCGAGACGAGCAGCAGTAGACAGCAACTGTCGATTTGATATTCACTTGATGTTTGGGGTGCGCCACAGACAAGACAAGCGGTAGGAGTGTAAATGGCTTCCAACTTGGTTCTTCACTCAAATGAGACGAGCGAGAGAACAGTTTTGGCTCTTCACTCGAACGAGGCTTTAAGTCTTGACCCAGTAGTTTGAAACTTGATCGAGGCGACATCGTGTAACTAAAGCTCGGTAGCAAAATCAATCGTTGTTGGAAACAATCGAAACTGAAACGGGAGTCAGACGGGTTGCCTGCAACACGTCACATCCAGGAATGTGTGGAAGCGGCCGAAGGGGCTAGAGTTCCGTTGAAGAGTGTCGGCGGAAGGGCGGAGACCGGTAGGGGGAGCGTTTTCCGTCCGAAATCTCAGGGATGCCGTAGGTGCGGGTGCAGCCAGCCGGAACTGTGATGAGCATCGGAGAAGGTTGGCGTTGACAGCTTGCGTCCGAACTTCAGCAGTTGCCAGCGGCAACTCGGGCGAAGTGAGTCTTGAATCGGACGAAAGAAAAACGGAAGGGATCGGACCGACGGCGGCGTGATCGAGGGCGGAGATCCAACGGATGCCAAGGGTGAAAGCGGTCGTCTGCGGACGAAGGAGAGCATGAGGGGGAGCAGCGGGTGAAGCGAGGGCTTCGGATGCGGCGGCCATCATCGGGTTTGGAATCCAATTTTCGTGTGAAAGCGGGGAACTATTTTTGGCGCGAGGTGATGTGGAGACACCTCTGGAAGAAAATGAATGCCGATAGCGTGCACGCTGTCGCTTTTATAAGGGAGGACTGCCGCGCGCATGCGCAGCAGAGGTATGCAAGCAGGCGGCTGCACAACAGAAGAAACCTCCAGGGGAACATCACATTCGAGGAATGTAATGCTAAATTATCAGGTTAAGATGTTTTGGCAACAAAGAAACTAAATTACAAACAGCAGCTAGTACGAAATTTAAGCAGTTGAAAATGAAACCTAATAGTAGGCTAAGCACTTTTCCCAAAATTTATCCTTGGATCGAGCACAGAACGAGCAACGTTCACGCCTTGATAGTGGACTTGCGAAAACGAAACCGTTGCGTACGATGTTGAACCAGAAGTAATGCTTTTCACCGCGCACGCGCAGAACACCTCGTTGCATTGTAAACAAGCCAGGGACCGTTGAGTACGCCAACGAAGTTCGTGCCTTAATTATTGATTTATTGAACTTGAATCTTATACGTTATGTCACTAATTTACACTTAAATTTACAAAATAAGCGTAGCTGAATAAAAGTAGAGAACTGTACATCTCAAAACAAGAAAAAAGTCGAAAATAAGGAAAAAGTAGGAACTCTACGACCCCTGCCGTTGTTTGAAAGTCTTTCTTCCCTCATGGATGGCTTGCTTCTGCTTCATTTTGAGTGCTTAAGGGGGCTTAACCACAGTTCTGGCTGCGACGATTGGTCCCAGCCGGTGCTGTCCTTGTTCATCACTTGATATATCCCTTAGGAAGTGGGAGGTGAAGGTTGATTGGTGACGCCAAGATGCTGCTGCCAAGATTTTTGCAATTGGAGTGGCGTTGTGGTGGGCCCACGATGTGGAGATTGCTCTGACTTTGAATGCTATAACTCTCATGCTTCCGCTCGAGCTCTGTTTATCGTATACTGCTTCGATTGTCTTTTTGATCCAACGGCATACCATCGCGGAGGAGGTTATGCCGTTGGGAGTCAACTGGAAGGAAGAGTTGGTTTCTTCCTCTACGGATGTCGTCGTGCTGAGTTCAGGCATCGTGCTCTGACAGGACAAACGATTCGTTCGGGTTCGTCTCCCACGATGTTTGAAGGTGATGGCCGGGAAGGTGATGGGTTTGGACGGCTCAGATGGTTCTTGCGTTTTAGCTCTGAAGGTTGCTCTTGGGAGGAGAGTTACTGAAGAGAAATTGGGACCAAAAAAGCAGTACGCCGGGTTGGCCGAGAGGGCTTGGATTTCGGAACAACGTAGGCTAGCTGCCAAGGTTACAAGGAAAACAGTTTTCCGGGTCATTAAGTGGTGCGAGCTGTCTTGCACTGGTTCATATGGTTCTTCTATTAGCGATTGGAGGACGAGGGAGAGATGCCAGTCAGTTACGGTTCGTCTGGTTGTTGGGCGTTCGTTTTCTTAGGAAATGCGGTAGTCGTCAAGAAGTTTAGTTTTGCCTGCCGCTTTGAATACTGAGTTCAGTGCCGAGCAATAGACGAGGTTCGTTGAGCCTTTTAGTTTTTCGATGTTGAATAGATCACTGAAGAATTTTAGGAGATCTGGAAGAGGGGGGATCGATTGGATTAGTTTTCCTTGTGATACACCAATGAATCCATTTTGACCAGTGGCTGTCGTACATGCAGTTTGTTGAGTCTCTGGTTGCCTTTGAGGCGATGCGTTCAGCATCTTTGCGATGAATTCCAGCCTTCTTGAGGAGTTTGACGATAGTAGCCACCCGTGTAAGTTGAGGTTTGCAAGGTGTGGGTGTAATTGTGATAGAAGATCTGGTAGAAGAGGCAGACTTCTTGGAGTGTTTAGTGTTTACTACTAGGTCTAGGAGGAGCATGAACCACGCTGTTGATGACCAAAGAGGGGCTATTAGGAGCAATTTGAACGGAGGGAATAGGTACGCGTACAGGTTGAGCCATGAAAACGTTAGCGAGTCTACTGCCATTGCTTTCTTGTCCGGAATCGGGCTGAAGCAGTGGGGAAGTCTGGCATTGTGCTTCATGGCGAATAGGTCTAGCATCGGTGTGCCCCAGATGATGAAGAGATTAAAAATCGGCTTTATTGGGCACACAAAACGCTTAGTCAAAATAAGAAATTCCAAACACAAAGCTGCGGTTCAACAGTTTGATTTAAATGATGGTCTGGCAGTACGCCACGTTGACACCGGACATACCCCGATTTCGACAATACCGAAATTTTATTATTCGAAAAGAAATTGTATCCAAGGTTCGCACTCGAATCACTCGCAATAGCCACACAAAATCCACCACCATGCAACCTAACTAAAGGTGCCTTCGGCCAAATCAAGGCTCTCCTTCCCGTCACCCACAAAACCATAGCAGCACGATGCACCAAAACCGGCCTAATATCAACAGGGGCAATACAGCAATAAAACTTCAAAAAACAAACGAACACTGTAGGGTTGAAGAAGTTTAGATGTAGTCAAGTGTGTCTCCCCGATGTCGTGTAAATAGTGTAAATATTTTTTTGGCCTGAACAAGGTCCACGACTTGGATTGAAAATTCGCCAACGTTCATCAAAATCAGTTGAGTGAGTTGACATTTTTACCTCTAAAGATGAAGAGATATTCGCAGATAGATTTCTTAAGGCTCCATTCACCCGATGGTGGCTTTCAGCATGACAGAGAGTCTGCAATCACATCCCTGTTGCCTGGGATGTGTAACGGTAGCAGCGGGATGTTGTTCGGAATGCAGAGGTTGAAGATTTCTGAGGTCAGACTGTGCAAGGATCTTCATTTCGTTCCCCCTTCCTTGCGGATGTAGACCAGGGCTGTTGTGTTGTCGGCTTGGACCTGGATCACTTGGTTTTGGATCTGGAGTAAGAAATGTTGGAGAGCATAATGAATTGCTCGAAGTTCGAGGATATTGATGTGGTCCTTGTTGTTTGTTGGCCATAGACCCGATGTGTCTTGGATGTCCATGTGGGCTCCCCAGCCATCATTGGATGCGTCGGTGAAGAGGAGACGATCGGGAGGAGGCTCGTGAAGTGGCATCGTCTTTGTGAGGTTCGCGATGTCTGACCACAAAAGCAGGGTTTCGAAAGGAAAATCTTTGTCGAAGGGCTTCCGTTTGTCTGGGTGGTTTTGGTTGATTCTCAACCGTCTTGAGAAGCGATGCCAGCGGGATGGTCGGATCGTCGCCCGCATCGTCCGTGAAGTGGATTCTCTTCTGGGATGTAGGCCAGGTCAGAGACGAAAGCTGAACTGGTGCCGGCAGATCCGGGGGTGCATTTCCTGTGGGAGATCTCGGTGCGGCGGGTGGAGTCGCGACCTTTCGTTTCTTGCTGTGTCGGGCGGAAGACGTGCACAATGGCGGCGGCATCGGGTTGTCTTTCGTTTTCTCTTGAAAAACTTCTTGGACTAGACAGTGGACTTCACTGCGGGTGATGCTGTTGCCCCTGCGGGAAGAGCTCGACAAAAGGTCCAGTGGCGAATTGGAAGCAGGCGGCGGGTCGTAGACGGCTGCAGCTTGTCGGAGATTTCTCTTCGCTTCACGGTAGTTTTCGTTCGCCTGTTAGAATTCCAGTCGAAGTGACGAAAGATCCAACGGAGTGGCGGGAGGAGTCCGTTGACCGGCTTGAAGCGCGGACTCGTCTTGAGCGGCGTCGACGAAAGCATCGAGAAGGATCGGCCCGTCGGCGGCGAAGTCCACAGCGGAGACCCAGCGGTGACCGAGGACGAAAACAAGAGCGGGAGCATGAGGGCGAGCAGTAGTTGAAGCTGAGGCTTCGGGTGCGGCGGCCATCTTCGGAAAATCCAAATTCCGACGAAAGGAGGGGAACCACGGAGCGAGGCGACGCGTAGGAACCTCTGGAGGAAAATGAATGCCGGATGGGGCATGCAAGCAGGTGGTTGCGCAACCAAGAAACCTCCAGGGGAACATTACATCGAGGACAATGTAAGGCTAAATTAAATAAGATATTTTGGCAAATAAGAAATCTACGTTTTTATCGGTTATATAGGTTATTTTAGCAAAAATATAAGGTCAAAATTAAAATTAGGGATGTGCCGATGTAGCTTTTTTGCCGATGTACCAATACCGATTACTGTCAAAATGAAATGCTGATAACAGTCGATATTGACTACCGATATAACACAAAATAATGATTATTTTGCAAAAAATGAAAGTGTGATACAGTTTCTGCTGCCGATGTACTATAAGAAAAGAGTATTTTGCCCGCCCTCCTGAAAATTGTTTCTATTGCCCAGAGGAAACATACATTACCTGTGTTTTTGTTGCAATATTCTTCCCTGAAAATGTTCTCTCGCTGGAGGATTCTTGAAATCGTCGCTAGATGGTCAGTTGCGCAACCCGGTCTGCGCATGCTCATGCACGACCCCTCTTATATAAGCGGCTCGGCGATTCCCGCCTGCCATCTTTTTTACCCTCTCGTTTAATCAGGTGGTGACACAAGAGAGGAGGTAGGGCGGGTACAGGTAATGTGTTTCCTCCGAGCAATAGAAACAATTTTCAGCCGGCCAGCCAGGAGGGCCGGCAAAATACTCTTTCTATTGCCGTTCGGAAACATAAATTACCTGTGTTTTTGTTGCATTCCAAAGTAGACCTCGCCAACACTGGTGGAGGGGTCCACCTGACGGGTTGCCCTATGGTTGAGAACTGGCTCCTCCAAAAAATCAGAGATTTTTCGCACTTTATTGAAAACAGAAAGTTACCGGAATTTGGTAATTTGGTTCTCTTTCGGAAAAAAAAAAATGGTGGCCCTGAAAAGGGGTCTTTTGTTTAGGGGTCTTGCTTCTGCTTCATGACATCAGTTTCAGGACGTCAGCTTTAAGACATCTGGACATCAGTTTGTTTTCAGTGCTTTAGGAGGATGGATTATTTGTCTGGCAGCTACAATGGGTCCCAGACGATGTAATCCAGTTTCTTGTCTTGTCATATCCCCGAAGTAATAACTGGTGAATACGGTTTGGTTTCTCCAGGACGTTGCATCTATGATGTCGGCTATGGCGATCTTGTTGTGGAATGCGCAAGAAGCTGCGATTGTCTTTAGTTCATGTGCCGTTGCCCTGATGTCTGGGTGGTCGTTGGCGATGTCGACATAAGTGTTGTTTATGACCGTTCTGATCTATGATGTTCTTGAAGTTGTTGTTTCGCCGTAAGAGGTTTTAAGGGGGAGGAATAGTTGATTGCAGCCTTTGCGGAACTCAAGATTTTTGGTTCGTTGAATGTTATAACGTAGAGCCCGTACTGGACATTGTGGGAGGTCTCGTGTATCGATGACGAACATAGTTCATTTGTTGATGTTTGATGGTCGTTTGTAGATGTGTTCGTTGGTTTTGTCGATGACCATCTTGATTCATGAGGCGGACATTAGGGATGTGCGATACTCGAAAAATTCTAGCCGAGCCGAGTATGAAACTTGTACTCGAACTCGACTCGTTGCTCGTGTCCATACTCGAAAAACTCGAATCAGGCAAAAATGCGATAACTTTGTCAATTTTTGACCGATTTGACATTCCAATATACCAAATCGATCGTCTCGGCGAGAGCTTTCCAGTGGTCCAGATTAAAGTCAATAACTGAAAACATTTTCAAGTTATATCCTTAAAACTGGAAAACCATGACCCACACAGTCAACTAAGCACCATCTTTGTTCTTATTATTTTAACAAATTAAAGGGAAACGTGCAAACAAAATATTTCCATCAAATACTCTAACTCGGCTCGATACTCGATTCGTCTATTGCAAACTCGGCTCGGCTCGACTTGAATTAAAATATTTCTACTCGCACATCACTAGCGGACATCGTTGTAAATGTTACGCTGGGGAAGAAACTTAAGCGGCTAGGACGAGTTGGTTTGTGACTCTTGCGAACTTACAGATGTTTTGTTGTTTGATTTCGAACCATAAGGCATGCGTTGGTTAGAGAGCCTTTTCAGGTTCGAAGGCAGTCATGCTCTTGGTGCGGGCTTGCCAGCTGTTTGTGAATTGCAGGTGGTTCTTTAAACAGTTAACATTTTGGTGATCCATTGTTATGGCGATTCTTCGGTGCTTTCGAAGGGGAACCTTGGGTGAACATGAGGTCCCTGTCAGGTTCAATCAGAGCGATTAGTTGAAAAATTGTTGCAGTGTTGGTGATGGGGTTCAGTGCTGTTCTATTGGATTGTATAATCTTGAATTCATTGAAGGGTCTGTTGTAAGGGTCTTGAAGAGTAACCCTTTGTCGTGGGAGAACTGGTCTTGATGGTGTGATTGAAGGAGTCGGGTGCTGTTTATTTCGGACGACTATTTCCATACAAGTTGTTAGAGACTTGCAGTGAAGCTTGTGTCTTCACGTATGACGTGGTTGTTAGTTCATGGTGAGGCTTGGCGATAACATTCACCTTGCTATTGTGTTTGGTGCGTGAGTTGGTGACGTCTGAGAGCGGTTGATTGAAGGCCGCTGACTAAGTTGGTCATGATGACGTGAGTGTTAAACGTGGATGACGAATGTCTTTGTCTTCAGAATGATGTGTGATTTGTGGTGCTGCTGGAGACAAGCTGTCTGTTTTGGGCCTTGATTTCTTGAGGCTGCCGTCATTGGGTGTGCGTTTGTCAGGAACCGTGTAAACAATGATGGTTGTCTTGATCTTAGGTTGATGCTGGATTTATAATTCGTGGTCAAGATGAGTTGTCCGGGACAAGTTGTTTGATTCTTGGTCTCAGTTGTTTGAAACTTCCCTCAAAACGTGGGTTTGAGTCACGAACGAGGTGGGATGATGACGACCGACTTGACTTTCTGAATGTGTGTGATTCATGGATTATGGTCGAGACCAGTGTTTGCGACAAGTTGTCTGCTTCTTGGCTTCACTTGCTTGAAAATTCATTCATAACGTCAGAGTAAGTAATAAGTAAGTCATGAATGAGATGAGACGATAATCGCATTTTGATTTTCAGGATGAAGCGTGACTTGTGGATCACGGCTGGGAGAAGTTGTCCGGGACAAGTTGTCACGTTTTTTGTCAAATCATCCGTTGTATTGATGCGGGTGTGTTCTGGATTATGATGAACTGTCTGGGATAAATCGGAGTAACAGTTGAGATGAGGTGCGAAGCAGTGGTGGATCTAGAAATGTGTAAAGGGGGGTGCTGTTCTACACCAGCTAGGGGGTCTGGGGGAGTGCTTTAAGCTCCCCCAACAGGGTCTGGGGCGGGGCCAGAAAATGGGGCCAGGGTCTGGGGCGGGGCCAATTTAAAGAATTTGAGGGCATTTTATGGCTTCTGGAGTGCAGGATTTTCCGGTATCATAAAGGATAAATTATTAATACTTTGACTCAGCGAATTTGTAGAAACTAATGCCTAAACACTAGGATACTTATTTTTCTCTTCACATCCGAAGCAATTTGAACTCTACGGATTTTCCTTAGTATTGGGATGAAACACGACTATTTAAAAAAAAAATACCCTTTGTTTAAAATACACTTTTTTAAGGAAATCATTTCTCAAGGCTTTCAAAACTCACTTTTTATTTAAATGATAATTAGTTCAGACCGTCACTGCAGCTTTACAAGACAAAATCCAAACGACGATTGCCTTTCCTAGCAAACTTGTCTATCACATCATTTACGTTAATTGGAGTGTTTCGATGTATCATACACGGCTATATATGATTGAAGTCCTCTCTCCAGCAAAACTAAAACTATTAATTTCTCCGTTTCTATTCAATATATTTCGACCAAACTTGGCCAGATAGTAGATAGCAACTTTTCCTAACTTTACACCAACTTTTACGCAATTCCGTGCAAGAGTAAAAGTAGGGAGCCACACGGAAATTTGAAAACTGTTCACTTGTTGTTGTTGTTCTTCTTCTTCTTGTGTAACACGGTTTCAGAAAAAACTACTGCATCTACCTAAAATCCAGATCTGAGCCAGAAATTTCCCTGGGCTTCAACCTTACAGGGACCACTTTTTCGATTGGTCCATCCATTACGGAGTTACGGGACCCTAAACGATCATTTTGATTGTTTTACATTGTTTTAACCATTGTATTTAGGGAACAATGCCACTCAGCAAACTGCAGATTCATTCTTCGTGGACGTGTTATGTCTTTGCTATAAAGTTGATTATTGAACGATAAAATGAAAGAATCCGTGTTTCAGCTAAACGCATATAGATTTAAACTAAGCTAACAAACCTGGCCTCGAAATTTGCAGCTAGAAACAATAGGATGGCGTATTTATTTCGTAAATCCAGGCTTTCAGAGCTGAGTTGAATTGTTTCAAAATGGCCAGCAACAATACATGCATAAACAATGTCTACATAAACCTTTGTAGCATGACGCCATAGCCGTACAAAAGGTACACGGATTACTAACAAAACTGCACCTGTTTATAAGTGCTGTTGTGCTTTACCTATCATATATTTCAAACGTAAAGCACAACAGCACTTAAACAGATGCAATTTTCTCAATTGTACATTTGATTATTTCAATTAAAAATCATCCAAATTTTATCCGTGTACATTTTAACAAGTAAAGTGAAACTTCAATCATATAACCCCTTTTTTTACGGCACACTTGACGTGTTTGTTAGTAATATTTTAATAAGGCAAGGCCTGTTAACCTGTCATTCGTCATTATTGATTGCAGGTAAGATTTTAATCTATTCAGTCTACAAAAACTTCTTTCGCTACAAACGCGCTTCTCAGGTGGTGCAAAACAACTAAATATATTCGACTTCTGCGTGGTTTCCTTACGCTTCAAGTTGTCAACTTTTGGTAGCTGAGGTGGGCCTTGGTTTAAATTTTCCTAACCAGATGAAAAGATTTGAACTGCAAGGACAGTAGCATGTCTGAATCGTTTCCTTTGGGAGCAAACACAAATTCCGTACGTGCCGCGTTTGGGGGAGGGGGGGGGGAGGAAGGCTTGCGAAAATGTCTTAAGAAGTGGGAGTGGAGTATGACGAAGTGTACGTAGCTATTAATTCTCGCCAAATATTTTTTTGCTTATTTCTTTCTCTAAATTCGTTTAGCTAAATGATTTTTGTAACTTCTATTTGCAACTTGGAATTTTACTAACATCTTATATAAACTAATTCATCCAAAAATTAATTATGTATTTTCAGGTGGGGGATGGGAGGGGGTTACGCCAAGTGCTACATTGGTGTTACAAACAGGGACGGGGTGGAGGGAGTTTACGTTGCTAAAAAAAAGTGTGTTACGTAATTTGTGAACGCTCCCTTTTCTTGTCTACTTCCGTGTGGGGCTTCTTTCTGGGAAGAAGGTGACACATCAACTGTGACCCCTTTAGGGTTAAGTTGAACACCCTTTAATTTATTACATTTTTGTCTTTTTGTCATTCATGGGCAAGTAAACAAACCATTTTGAAGGTCAACGCAGAAACGTGATAACCATTG
>JAHWFP010244991.1:0-40890 GCA_023313725.1 Lithobius niger | reverse complement strand
CCCCCCCCCCCCCCCCCCCGAGAATGGCCTTTTTTTTTTTATTTCTTTACCACTGAAGGGGGGTGCGGTCGCACCCGGCGCACCCACCTAAATCCGCCACTGGTGAGAAGGTTATGCGGGACGGCTGTCTTGTTGTTCAGCTTTTTTTTTTTTTTTTTTTTTTGGTGCTTGAAGCTTTCTGCGTGACATTAGCATTTTTCAGAAGAAAAAACTTTTGTCATGGATTGGCTTGACTTTGCTTGGCCTTGACGTGGTTTTGGTTGGTTTTTTTTTGTTCCAATATGATGATGGTTGTCTTTTTTGAGACTAGGCGATGATGATCATCTTGATCTTCCGGTGGTGAAGACGAGCTGTTCTCTATAATTGTTAGGATCTTGGCTTCAAACAGATGAAAACTTTACTCATGACATGAGTGTAAGTTACAAACGAGACGAAATGACGACGGACGTCTTGACTTTAAATTCAAGCATTAGAAGTGGTTGATGGACCGGACAAGCTGTCTGATTCTTGGCTTCTGTCCCTTGAAATTACAGTCATAACATGAATGTGAATTCCAAATGAAACGAGGTGGTAGCGGTCATCTTGACTTTAGCTTCATGGTTTTGAGTTGAGGATGATGTTCAGGAGAAGCTGATTAATTCGTGGCTTAGGTTTGCTTGCTTGCTTGTTTGCTTGTTTGTTCTCTTGCTTGTGAAGACTTTGGACGTTGCGTGAGTCATGTATTAGACGAGGTACAGATTGTCTTGCTGTTCATGATGTTGACCTGATTTGTGTATTCCGGACCAGACCAGTTGCTTGAGACGAGGTGTCTAAGCTGTGGCTTTAAAGGTCGTGACAATTTGCTTGTCTTGACTTGGCTTTAGTTGATGAGCATTCGTGAAGTTGAATTGTCGTTGCTGTTGATCTTGGTCAGTTGTTGTTGTTTGATCCGTTCCAGGTTAAGGCGTGTTTGCATGAAGACATTGTACATGAATTGTTTGTTCTTCAGAGGAGGAATGATACAATCGTGTTTTCCAGATGGAAGTAGCTGTCTGGAAAAGGACGAATTTTTCCATCGTCTTTAAAAAGAAGGCGATGTTTGTCTTGGTTTTCATGCAAGAGATTGCGGACGGGGCTCAATGTTTCCCGGCGGGAGCCGTGAGCGAGCCCTGCATGACGACGCGAAGTGGTCAGCCGGGAGGTAGATGCGTCGACAAGTGGCTGGGACCCTGGGCGAAGCTAGCAGAGGGACGAAGGCGAAGCAAAGCTGAGGGCGAAGGCGAAACAAAGTTGAGAGCAAAGGCGAAGCAAAGTTGAGAGCAAAGGCGAAGCAAAGTTGATGGCAAAGGCGAAGCTAAGCCAAGGTGTAGGTGAAGCCAAGTTGAGGGCTGTAGAGGCGGGTGTCAATGCAGCCAAGTTTGGTGTGAAGTTGGTCAGGAAGACGGCAAAGTTGGTGGGAAGAGAAGCCAGTTTGCTTATTCCACTAGGTGGTCGGGGGGGGGGGGGGGGCCCCGTTCATGGCGGTGCAGGCCCCGTTGGGCATCGGCGGCAGGAAGACCAAGTGCCGGCCGGTGAATTGTACAAGCTCGTTCCCATGGTTGTCAGGTAGGGAAGAGCGCAGCTGCGGTCGGGCGAAAGCGTTGGTGGCAAGAAGCAAGGACGTCGGATAAGAAGCCCGTAAAAAACGACAGGCATCAATCCAGATAGGGCGAAGCAGCTGTGGCAAAGCCAGTGGCATAGGCGAAGCATCCACTAAAAATTCCGGATCAGGAAGCGTAGGGCTGGTCGGCGAAGGCGCAGTCCTGGATGAAGGCTTGGCCGGAGATCGGATCCTGCCATCAGCTACGGTGATGACCCGTGGGCGAAGATAGCAAGCAGGCTTGGACCTTCCAAAAGGGCAAAGGCAAAGCGTAGCGAAGGCGAAGCTGGAAGCGAGAGGAGCGAAGAGTCCGTTTCGTTGCGTGGAGGGAAAAAAGATGGCAAGCGGGAATCGCCGAGCCGCTTATATAAGAGAGGTCGCGCATGCGGATGCGCAGACCGGTTTGCGCAGCTGACCATCTAGTGATGATTTCAAGAATCCTCCAGCGAGAGAGCATCTTCAGGGAAGAATGCAACAAAATCACAAGAAATTTGTGTTTCCGAAGGGCAATAGAAACAACTTATATTTAACGTAGCCTCATACTAATATTAAAGAAATTTTTTTTAAATGTGTAATACAAAGCTCTTTTTCCCTGCAGCTATTTTCCCCAGACCTTACCCCACAAAAAAAGTGCATGCAGCCAAACATTTTCTGCACAATTGTAAAGATATAAAATCTAAATGTGTGAAAATGTTGATATTAATTATTAATGAACAGACAAGCACTTTATGATATATTAGTCCTAAAATACTAGTGAGCAGCAGTTTTTCTTATATATTTGTAAGCCACGTTTGTTTAAAACTGTTAACTTAAATGGTTTTTAATACATAAGTTCAGAACGGGTAGAGCTAACGACTTGTAGTTTGCACCATTGGAAAGGTGGCGAAAAAAGGAACAAAATGGTGTATTTGAACGTCAAAATCGGTCAATATTTAGCAAAGTTATCATAGTTTCCATATATATCGAAAAAAGTGATTGATCCAAAACGGTGCATCGGCACATCGGAGGTGGACATCGGCAGTACCGATATATCGGAAATGCCTTCGATAACTGGCAATACCGATATCAATCCGATAATCGGCACATCCCTAATTAAAATATAGGTTTTATAGGTTGGCTGAGACCTCTGCATTTAAACAAAACTGTAAATACCCAGGCTATTCAAAAGCAGCAAGCAATAATTACTATTCAAAAGCATCCATCAATAGGAATTAAAGCATTAAGAATGATGAAGCTGAGCCTAAAAATAATAACAGTGTAAACTAACTGCAGTTAGGTTAGGCATGTAGTTAGCTTGTGAGACTTAAGGGGTCAGCTTGCAACTTAGTGGATATGAGGAAAATGACGTTGATCCACTGCTAATGCCAGCAGGCAACGGCCTCTACCCGATTCCAACTCAGCAATTGTTTACACAAACTTAAAGGAATACTAAACCCTCCCCCAATGAATTTTTTTATTGATAGTTTAGATACTGGAATTAATGTTAACAGTCATCCGACATCAATAGGTGTCATTATTTAAGCCGTACGAATTTTCAAACCACCTGATTTAAGCAGACGATACACAAGCTCTGGAGAAAATCCCGTTTGAGAACCACGCGCCGTAACGTCAAGACTTTTAAGGCGCCTTCCAGCTGTCTGCGTGACTTGCGCGTGCGCCAGAAACAAAACGGCATCTCCTGGGACATCGTTTCCGGTTAGGTCGTTCGCCGCTAAAGCATCATGCCGTCGTGCATAGCGAAGGAGTGTAAAAGTTCGTCAAACTACAAAATAAGTTTGTGACTTTGTTCAGCTTACCGAATGCCGAAAAAGATGCCACCCGGCTGCGGAAGCGGTTGGATGTTACTGGAAACAGTGGAGTTACAGGTTCAAACTGATAAAGCTTCAACGAATTGACAGCGTCAGCGTTGTTGGTAGCCATGTTTGTTTACAAGCAGAGACTAAGTCGCGCGCGCTGCATGATGGGAAGGGATGCGCTCCCCACTTCCCTTAAATGTTTGACGTCACATTGCGTCACGAAACCTCCATAGTCGCGAGCTCTCGTAGTGTTGCGTTTGGTTGGGTACCTTAAAAAATGCAGTTACTTTAATTATTACGACGTAAGTAAGAAGGCAAGCGACATTTTTATAAGTTTTGAAGGGGTTTTTAGGGTCTTAGCTATCATTAAAAAAATTGGAAAAGTGAGGGTTTAGTATTCCTTTAAAACAAAGTCCAAACATTTTTTACGCTGCCTGAAGAAGTTAGACGTGAGCTCGTCGAAAATTCGCAAGGTAATAGTGTATCTTTATTGTGAAAGTGAGCGATTATGAATGGTGTCCTTGAACTTAAAAAAGATAATGAAGCGTTTCACTATAGTTCCAATAACAATTTTTTTCATTTTATGTTTTGTTTTCGAGTGGTGGTCTGCAATATCACTCTTTTCCTTACCGTTCGCTACAGTGGCTTACAGGTGTTCAGTTGTAACGCGCCATATTCTACCTTACAATATTAGGTATTATTCGGCACGTTACTAAAGGGTTTCACTTCCGTATCTTTGGGTCACTCACGTTACGCCATCAACTTACATATGCTCCCTGAGGGTATGGAGGGGGAATCCCTTATGACGTCAAACCTCTACCTCTTCTGAGAACTATTAAGTAAGATCCGGCTGTTGTCGACGATGTCGGTGACAGGAGTCATATCAAACTAAGGATATAGTGTGTTGTAACTAGTGTTGGGCGGTATCGGTATTTTTACCGCGGTTATCGGTATTTTTTGAATACCGAAACCGTAATCGGTATTCGCGTAATACCGAAATACCGTACTCTAGCTGATTTTTTAATAACTTCACCAATTTTTGGCCGATTTGGACATTCCAATATACCATTCGAAGCGTTTTATCACCAGCTTTCCAATGGAGCTAAATTCAAATTGATAGCATAAACTGTTCAGAAGTTATAGGTGGGAAACCCAATGACAAATTTGCAAAATATTTACTCGGTCTTTAAAGTTGACTAAATCATTCAGGTAGAGTGAACAGTTAGTCTGTACAAAACATAAACATCTATCCAAATGTTTTTTTTTTTTGTGTGTTTTTTTTGGATTCGGTTATGATCAGGATCTGATTCAGCCAATCTTGTAAATTATCTGGATTTAGTAAAAGTAGATTCAGTCGATTCCTAGATTTTATGCTTCGTTTTAAGAGGTGTTTATTCCGAGCAACGATTAAACTGTAACCCGATCTCCGAGACCAATTCCAATCAAAGTGGTGGAGTAGCAGCAGAGGTGCACTGATGTTGAAATCAGACATCGGAAAACAGCCTGGTATGCCCTCTATCATTTAGTAGCAGTTTGGCGCGAGGGTATGCTTCACAACTACCCAGGTAGGCTGATACCGATACCGGAATACCGAAAATACCGAATATTTTTTTTCAGAATACCGATACCGTACCGTACCGAAAATTTCCGATACCGCCCAACACTAGTTGTAACAAACGCTATTCTTAGATTATGAGATCACACAGCCTCCTTTAAATAGGCAGCATGTGTGATGGTCTGGAGAGAGCTTCGATTGGGACTCCGACTGATCAACAGTAAACTGACCGGCTTGGGTCAGTGGCAGAGAAGGGAGTCTCGGCCACACTGAGAGGCTGGACAAGAAGAGATTACGATGATGAGTTAAAGATGGGATCGTGTCAGGTTACTTCTAGGCTAGAGTGAAGAGAAGAAGAAGAAGAGTGGAGAAGAAACCAGGCGTTTGTTGTGAGTTACGTATTAATCTGTGTGGACAACCCACCCACGATCACCCTAGACGTTGTGGGAGGCTGATTGCATCTATTATCAGAAACTATAATTCGGTGTGGTTATCAGTCATTTGGGGTGTTACACAGAATTTAGGGGCCCGTCCTTGGATTTGAACCTGTGCAACCGATATTTGGGTTGCACGCCTTTCGTTTTCCGGCGTGGGAAATTTTTTTTTTATTACCAAGTTCTACACAGAATTTGGGGTTTATTGAGTTCTACATAGAACTGGGGGCCTGAAGATTTTTTTTTGACTCTTTGAAGAAATTGCGAAACTAACTTTACCTGACATTTTGGATTGCTATCTACGACTCTGAAGAAGATAGACCATTTGTAGATTTGTTCTCGTGAAAATCAGAAGATTTTACAACACTTTTTCAATTGACGGTGTGAACTGTTTCCTGTGACGTAATCTTTTGTCCTGTTTGCCTTGTGTGGCGGAACTGAGAGAAACGAGTAGTTTTTGGCTCGTTCTCTGAACTACAATATAACTGGGGAATTTTTGGTTGTCTACACCAACATTCCCGTTTTGTCCAGTTTTATTGGGATAAGTTGTTTATTTACACGTGTAAGAAAGGATTCACCATAACGAAAAAAATAATACAAGTAGCCAGTGATCTATTCCGTCAACTGCCCGAGTTTGAAGAGATTTCGTCTGTAAAATTATTTTTTACGACGTTTTGAATTGTTAGCCTACCTGTGAGTGAACGATTTAGGCCTACTCAGCTGCCCACTTCACGTAGAGACGGCGTTTTCTTTACCTTATTACCCTACTTCAAGAGCCACTACACGCAGGAACGGATTCCTGCCTTAGCGACTCAGCTTTAATTTTCACCAGCTTTAACTGGTGAAACTTTTGGACTCGCGTAACTGAAGCGGTTACGGCGACTACTATAACCATATCGACGATTGCTACAACAGCAATCGCCCAAATCAATGATGCAGTACAGGAGCTACAACAGTCAGTGCTGCACCAACCAACTTTAACCACAGGGGCATCCCCAGACGTGGAGGCTTCCTGTAACAATAGTGCGACTACATCAACGGAACTTTTGCCGGCCTTCGATTTTTCAAGACATCACTTCAATCAACAATCAGTAAGTCAGCATTTTTCATGTGATCGTGACGGCTCTGATACGGTAATTGTAACAATGATCGACGTAACAATTTATTTGTAAGTGTTTGTGATAACACGGTACAGGGAACAAGCGATCAGAGCGTCACGTCGGTTTCTCATGATGTTGGGAATTTATCGCTATTCGATTGCACTAGGCTTTCTGCTAAGAAGGTGCAATCGGGTTACAATAGCTAGGGTTTTGAATATGCTGAAGGTATTGATTCTGTGTTCGAAAGGTCAGGACAACCTGTTTTCGTTCGGAACAGCAGACAATGTGATTGTGCATCGGGTTCCTCTAGTGATAACAGCGTAACAAACAATGGGTTAGCTGTGGAAAGATTGTTAGATTTGGAAAGTGTTCAGGATGTTTCTGTTACAGCGCGTTATTCAGGGGTGCATGACGATGCTGCTGCAGGTGCTCGCGGTGACGACAGTCGTAGTTCGTCATCTATGACGAGCAGTGCATCGCACATGCGTGAGCGTCAAATGTATGTTATGACGATAATGTTTACGCTTCATATAGGGTTGGCCAGGATAGTGATGTGTATTTAGGCAGGGGTTACTGGCCGTAACTGCATGTTTGTCAGATGCAGTATATGTGGAGATATTCGTTGTGCCTGTTATGACCGTTGTTGTTTAACTTTACCAGCTTCACCTACAACTTCCTATAGAGCCGAGTTCAATGTCATTGAGCGTGATTTAACTCCACGTTCACCTAAAAATAATATTGTGTCACCTAACCGTAGCTCTTCATCAGATCCCGATATCAGTGTTTTATTCAAGAACAATGAACTTGGAGATTTCTACAACTCACAAACTCAAAGCGAACCAATTGTGCGGTCTGCGGCATCATCGGCTAGCTTGAATCAAGGAGACTACAACGTTGGTGCGGGTGCTAGGCCTCGACGTAAGAATGGCATTCAGATGCCGCGACAATCAACACCTAGCCCGCTAGTTTATGCGATATGCGACTGCGTGACACCCAGTGTTATGACGAGCGTCATTTGACGTCACGGGACAGTAGCAGTGCAGCTTTTCAACAACGTGCTTCTCCTGTAATAGACAGAACTTTACCGTTTTTGTATCAACCACGCAATAAACGTTTACCACATACAATAGACAAACCTCAACCATCACCAGCAAGTGAATTTTATATTAGTGATCCTAGTACTTCACGGGGGCGTAGAAATCCGGTACTATAGTTTGTTCCACATTATGTTTTCAGAAAACTGACTGGATGACGACTCGTTTCCTTGCTCTGAGAGTGCAAAAACATGTGGATATCACACTTGTAGACTCAACAAACTTACTGTTATAGTCTACGAATGGGATGTTTACGGATTTTTTTGCACTCGTAGTGGAAGAAAACGTGGCGTCATATAGTCAGTTTTCTGAAAACATAATCTGGAACAAAGTATAGCCAGATGTCTAGTCGAGATGTCGATAAATCGCAAAGAGAATGGGAATCTCTTAAAGAATGGATTTCTGTGGCTCCAGTAGATGACAGCTTGGTAACCCCTTCGTTCTAGCACAGTTGGGAATTCGTGAAGAAAATGTGCTAAAAGCAGCAAAGGATTGCACTAACCGATCGCAACAACTTTTTCAAGAAGCCACGTCTCTCAAGAACGCTGCAGACGTCAAGTGCAATCGACCGGAATTCAACGCTTCCCCAGCTTCGCAGGGTCGATCAAGGTGTGCCAATTGGAATAATGATGGCGAGCACGCCATGAACCACGAGAGAGAGCAACTTTCACTCTCTCTGGGAAACGAGTCTTCTTCGTTACGTAATCGCCGGGAGGCAAGCATTCCGATGCCCCCTCTACCAAGCCGGCGCAACGCGGAGCAAGAGCAGCCAGCATCTCGGCTGACCCAGTTGGACAGCAGGAGGGAGGGGAGGGCAGGGACTACGCCCTCTCAGCCAAGAGACGCTCGCGCTCCACAACCGGATTGAGGAAGAGCCGACTGCGGCGCGCTGCCTCGCTCGCTGCGGATGGAAGGAAGACTGGATGGCGGAAAGACTAACTTCGGCCCTAATTGCTGTAAGGACATGGGGTTTGGACCGTTGGACAGCTCAGGAAGCCAGGGACAATATGATATGCCTCAATGTATACCTGGGTATAGGACTCCAAAGATTAAATTACCAGAATTTGAGGGATATCATGATAATAGAACTGCGCAGGAGTTTTTAGCAGCATTGAGGAAATACACAGATGCGTACCAGCTTACTCCGAATTTCGTTTTAAGGAGAATTTTGCCTTTGGCATTTACGGGACCTGCGGAGAAGTGGGCGAAGTTTGTGGGACCATTTTCGAGTTGGGATGAGTTTTTGGAAGAATTCACGCTAGAATTTTCCGGGCCGACTTATAAAGAAGACCTCAGACGTGAATTGGAACAACGTTTTCAAGCACCAGATTAGCCAATCGGACACTATCTCCGATCAATCGACGAGTTCTACGAGCGATTGGATCCGAAGACACTGTACAAGGAAAGGGTGGATCGTGGGATACGACAGATGCATCCGGACTTTCGCGCGCTTCTGTATAATCGTTCCTTTGATTCCTTGCGGCAACTGGCTAAACAGGGACCTGAGTTGTGTAGGTTCCTAGTGAGGCAACGAACCTATCGTCAAACGATGACTGCATCTGATAGTGTTGAGCCGTCACTGTTCTGGCAAGAAAGAAGACAGCAGCTCTCCAATACTGAGGGCAACAAGAAGATGGGGGATATTGAGTACGATCTTAATGTTGTTGATGTGACTCGGCAGCAGGGAAAAGACTATGGCAGCAGATTAAGCATTCCTAGGTGCTCGCTGGCCGCTTTGGACCCAAGGGATTTTCGGCAGGGAAAATACTCTTCGTCACCACGCCGCCAGGAGACTCACAGGAAGGATACTAGGCCTAGGGCATCGACAGCTACTGATTCGCCCGTGCAAAAGTCTACGTATGGAAGATGCTACCAGTGCTCATCTGATTCTCATTTCAGGAGGGATTGCCCGGATTTGAGATCAAAAAACGAGCAGGACGGACGCCTGGAGGTGCCCGTCGCCAGGAGTTCATAAAGGAAAGGACGGACGGAGTAGGGTTGACGATTCAGAAGCAAGAAGAAGACTCTGGACAACGCAAGGAGACCGTTTTCGTGGAGATGCCTGTTTTGCAGCATGCCATGGGCTTAGACCGTGATACTTCATATGGAAGACGGCCAGTTATGCAGGTTACCCTCGGTGGGATTCGAACTGGCGCTCTTTTGGACTCGGGCGCGACCAGCACTACCATGAGTGGGGATATGGCAGCAAGGTTGAAGGCATTGGGCCATAAAATTAATGAAGATACTTCCATAACTTTTTTATTGGCTTCCGGTTCCAGAAAAGGGTCTGGGTGCGTGAAATGCTCTATTACTTGGGACCAGGGGAGGAACATGATTAAGCTACCTGTGCTTATTCTCCCTGGAGCGGCAGATCCCCTTGTACTTGGAAGAGATTTCATGTTTCACACCGGCATTAATCCAGATATTCGCAACAATGGTTGGCGCTCGGCTGATGGACGGCTACACCCATTTTATGATTCGTCACCTGCTGATTCACTCATGAAGACTCCCTCTATGACTAGTGGACACCCATTAAGGATGAACGAGTGCAAGCAAACTGAAGAGGATTGGGAAATCGTTCAGGAGCACATCAAGAAGGCTCACTACACGCCGCAACAGCAAGAAACGCTTCGTGCGTGTTTAAGAAGATTTCCTGAGGTTCTGACTTCTAGATTAGGTAGGACTCACCTGATGCAGCACCATGTAGAAGTAAACTTGGCACAAAACCTGTTCGTATACCATATAGAGCGACTAATTTGGGTACGCAGCAGCTGCTGTCGCAACAACTTGACGAGTGGCTTGCTCAGGGTGTTATCTCACCCGGCATTAGTTCTTGGTCGGCCAGTCCGTTCCTTGTGCCAAAACGGTCAGAGCCTCCCAGAGCCAAAAGATGTGTTATCGATTTTAGAGGCCTGAATAAACATTGCCCCCTGGATGCAATGCCTTCACATAGGTCAGACCAAGCGTTCGCTATGTTGAGAGGTGCGCAATATTTTAGTGTGTTAGATTTGCGTGGAGGTTTTTTGCAGATACCGCTTACGGAGGAATCTAAGCCTAAAACTGCTTTTCATTCTTTCCGAGGCAGCTATTTTTTTCACTGTAAGCCTTTCTGCTTGAAAAATGCGCCTGCCTGTTTTACTAGGCTAATGACCTTGGCTCTAGGGAATTGTTTGTATAGGAATGTCATATGTTATATGGACGATTGTTGTGTGTTTTCTCGTGACTTTGATAGCCACGTGAGGGATGTAGTGCTACAAAAGCTAAAAGATGCTAATTTGACTGTTAATGTTAAGAAAGTTGCATTTTGTGTTAAAGAGTTTAGATTTTTGGGCCATATTTTAAGACCAAATCAGATTTCTCCTGTGCCTCAGAGTGTTGAGACGATAAGAAGCTTTCCTACACCTAGGAGTGTTAAATCGCTTCGGCGTCTCATCGGACTTTTTGGGTTTTATAGACCGTTTTTGGAATCCTTACATATCACCTCGATTCATCTTTATAAGCTCCTGAGGAAAGATGTCGGATGGAAATGGACTGCGGAGTGCGACGAGGCAGTTAGCAAGCTCAAGGACCAGTTGATTGACTGCACATTGAAGCTGCCGGACATGCAGAAGCCATTTTGGATCCTGACGGATGCGTCAAAATCAGGCCTGAGCACCATTTTGTCGCAGCAACAGGAGGGGAAGGGGGTAGTTCCCGTCGTTTTCGCTGGAAGACGGACAACAGATGCAGAGACACGCTACTCAGCTATGCATTTGGAACTGGCAGCGATGGTGTATGCTATCTCTAAATTTCGGTGCTATATAGACAATACTCATTTTTTTCTACAGACTGATCATAGCTCACTTCGCTCGATTATGAAAATTCCTGAGCATACAGGAAGAGTTGCCAGGGCTGTCATGATGCTACAAGGACTGGACTTCACCGTCGTCCACAAGAAGGGCACATTGAATTCAGCGGTAGACTACATCTCTAGGATGTATAAGGAAGACCTAGTAGAAAACGATGACACTGTTGCTAAAGAATTGAGCACGGCTTGTGCTGGGAACTTTGTGGAGGAGAACGGCGTTGTCACCAAGGTGGATGTAGCCAGTCTGGACAAGATGGTCACCTTTAAACACCTGCCATTCCACAAGGGAAAGAAGAATGTCAGTTGGGCTGACACAGCAAGACACAGCATGCGTGGGTCAGTGTTCGAGTTTGAACATTGATGCGGAACCATTTTTTCCACAACAAAGAGTTGATGCTACTGTACTTCGGGATATTGCAAGACCCTGGGATAATCAGAAATCTGGTGATGGCAAGGAAGGGTTCGGTGCCGCACGGCAGGAGGTTTCAGTCACGGCATGTGACAGGTTTGAATTCAGCACCGCACAGCGAGGGGATCCGGTCGTGGATTTGGGACTGATTGAAGCGTCCTTGAGCGGATTTCCGTCTTTGCAGACCATTGGGATGGCGCAGGAAGAAGATAGGAAGACTCAAAGGATAATTAGGGACTTGCAAAAGAAGAGTGAAACAGGTTGCGGCCAAGGGTTAAAGGCCGGGGACTACGCGCTTCGTAGCGGTCTATTGGTTAGGATGTTTACTCCTCTGGAAGTCAGAGAAGCAGCAGCTGGAGTTTTGGACTATAGGGTTTACATCCCGGTTCAGCTACAGGAACAATGTGTTGAGAGTGTGCGCAAATCACCTGGGAACAATCATTTTGGTGTTTTGAAGACAGTGCATGCTCTGAAGACCCGTTGCACTTGGGATGGGATACAGCGAAGTGTATCTCAGCATGTGCGTACTTGTGAGGTGTGCCAACTTTGCAAAAATGTAGGGGGGAAGGCCCCTGCGTTACTCAAAGTGATGGAGGTGGTAGCACGCCCGTGGGCGCAGATTTCTTGCGATCTTATTGGGCTGATGGTGCCATCCAGAGGAAGACATCGATTTTTGTTCGTGGTTGTATGCAATTTTACTGGGTGGCCGGAAATTTTTGCTCTACGGAATAGCAAAGCGCCACAGAGAGTAAATTGCTTGCGAACAGTATTTCGAAGGTGGAGCTCACCTATTTCGGTGCTCAGCGATAATGGAGCCGTCTTTAAGTCTAGGAAGTAAACTACTTTTCTCAAGGAAGAAGGAGTACTTGCGAATTATACGACCAGCTACAGACCGCAGTCGGATATTACTGAGATTTGCAATAAGACAATAAAAATGATGCTTCGGATTTGCGTACATGAAGGAAGAGATTGGGCAAGTGAGGTGGATGTAATTAGTTTTGCCATTCGCTCTAGCGTGAGTGAGGCACGGAAATTTTCACCTGCACTTTTATGCATTGGGAGAGAACTGGCTACGCCATGGGCTAAGGAACTGGATGCCCTTAAAGTTGCGAACCTTCCCAAGGGTACAATCGATCATGTAAAGACGCAAGCAGCTGTAATCAAGCGTTTCAAGATTTGTATGCTGAGGCAAGCAGGAATTTATTGAGGTCTTGGGAACGTCACAAGAGAATTTATGACCGACGTCATAAGGATGTGCAATTTGAGGTTGGAGATCTTGTTGCAAAACGCTGCCATGTTTTGAGTTCAGCGGTAAAGAAGATAACTAAAGGACTGCAAGCACGATTTCAAGGTCCCTATCGGATTTTGAAGAGAAGATTGTTTAACACCTACAGTTTGCGGCATTGCAAGACTGGGAGGATTATCAAGACAATTAATTGCGGTGAATTGCGAAGATTCTATATACCTAAATCAGTTGGTGGAATTACCCCTACCATTCCGATGTCTATAGGAGACCTGCGATTGGAAGTGCAAATTTTAATGTGCCTACTCCAGGAACCTCGGTTAGGCCTACCGCTTCAGTTTACAAACGGCGTTTGAGTGACGGACGGCCATTGCTCGTTGGGGGGAGGGGTGCTCTCGGAGCTGGACCAAGCACCGCCCCCGGGCCTCAGGGAAAGCTGGTTTTGGACGGACGGGCTACGGTGGAGGAGAAGAGGAGACCCCTTCGGACACTTGGCCCAATTCAAGAAGCGATCGACGTTGTGGCGCAAGGAGGGACCTCTGCGGATGGAGTTCAGCGCGCATTGCGACCGAGGAAAATTTTAGGTAGAGTGCGGCGTCATTAAAATATAGTTTTGGTATTTTTGGAATATTCTTTCCACCCCGCCCTCTTTTTCTTTCTCACCTGTTGGAGGTCAGTGCTCTGGCCTTGCGTCATGGCTAAAGTGGGAATGGATGGTTGTTGGGGGGGGGGGGAGGGCAAGGAGGGGCACTCTGTACCTGATAAACTGGGTTCGAACCACTTCGGACTAGAATTTGGAACTTTTTGGAAGATGCTACAAGGAATTGAACTAAGTGCGGGTCGTTCGGAGTGCGTGAGCTGGCGTCGGATTTGGCGACCTCGGCTGAGGTCTGCAGCAATCTGTGTGAAAGTGCATCAGGAGGACGCCGCAATGCGGGCGCGTCGTTAGAGGATTTGGCTACCGCTGGGCCTAGTGGTGAGGCTGCAAGTGTTCCCGATTTTGACGAGATGCTCCGTTCCTTCGATGAATTGCAGCTTTCAGACGGCGTGGACTTGATTACAGTGGATTCCGGCAGTGACGGACCGGACAGTATCTCCTAGGCATCTCAGCACTGCTTCAGGTATCTGGTGTTGTCTTACCGTGTTATTGGTCTAGTTGTTATGATTTGTTTTGAGATTTTTTTGTTCTGTGCATTAGTCTTTTTTTTATTATTGGTTAATCGTTGAATACTTGTTGTGTGTTGCGCGGTGCTTGCACCTCCGGTGTCAGTTTTTTTCACCGGCTACGCTCTTTGTGTTTGGGTAGGCTACGTATTGTTGTTACTTGGCTTTGTTATATTTTTTCCCTAGTATTTGTTGCCATTTTGTTTACTAACCCGCGCCTCTTACTAACTATATTTCTGTATTTGGGCGTGTGTATTGTTTTGGATGTTTTCTCTTGTTTTCTGTTTACTTTTAATTTGACATCCCGTCCGTGTTTTATATTTTTTGTATTTTGTGTATTAAATTTTTAAATATGTCAGCCTATTCGTTACCGCTGCGCTGGGGTTTTACGGGTTCCTACACGGTTACTACTCACATTTCGCCGCCGCGCCCTTTGAACCTAGACAACCACGATTCCTCTACGCTTCGTTGGGGGGGGGGTTAATTTTCGGAGGAGGGGGAGGTGTAACGCGCCATATTCTACCTTACAATATTTGGTATTATTCGGCACGTTACTAAAGGGTTTCACTTCCGTATCTTTGGGTCACCCACGTTACGCCATCAGCTTATGTGTGCTCCCTGAGGGTATGGAGGGGGAAATCCCCTATGACGTCAAACCTCTACCTCTTCCGAGAACTATTAAGTAAGATCCGGCTGTTGTCGACGATGTCGGTGACAGGAGACATATCAAACTAAGGATATAGTGTGTTGTAACAAACGCTATTCTTAGATTATGAGATCACACAGCCTCCTTTAAATAGGCAGTCTGTGTGATAGTCTGGAGAGAGCTTCGATTGGGACTCCGACTGATCAACAGTAAACTGACCGGCTTGGGTCAGTGGCAGAGAAGGGAGTCTTGGCCACACTGAGAGGCTGGACAAGGAGAGATTACGATGATGAGTTAAAGATGGGATCGTGTCAGGTTACTTCTGGGCGAGAGTGAAGAGAAGAAGAAGAAGAAGAGTGGAGAAGAAACCAGGCGTTTGTTGTGAGTTACGTATTAATCTGTGTGGACAACCCACCCACGGTCACCCTAGACGTTGTGGGAAGCTGATTGCATCTATTATCAGAAACTATAATTCGGTGTGGTTATCAGTCATTTGGGGTGTTACACAGTGACTTGAATACTAACACTTCTGTTTTGTCTTGCTAATATAGCCCTTATTACACCCTCACAGGGAACCCATTACACAGCTAGGGCGGTTGTTGGGAGTTTGGCTTTGGCAGTGGCAGGTTGGTTTCTCGTGTAGGTTCCTTGCTCCTGGACAAGGTCAGCTCAGGAGCAGGAGTCGGAGAGGGATTTTCAGTCGTCGGCATTTTCAAATTTCTTATAAACCAAACTTTTGCAGTAACTAGGGATGTGCGATACTCGAAAAATTTGAGCCGAGCCGAGTATGAAACTTGTACTCGAACTCGGCTCGCTGCTCACATCCATACTCGAAAAAGTCGAATCCAGTGAAACTGCGATAACTTTGTCAATTTTTGACCGATTTTGACATTCCAATATACCAAATCGATCGTCTCGACGAGAGCTTTCTAGTGGTTTAGATTAAAAGTCAATAACTGAAACCATTTTCAAGTTATATCCTTAAAACTGAAAAACCATGACCCACACAGTAAACTAAGCACCATCTTTGTTCCTATTATCTTAACAAATTAAAGGGAAACTTGCAAACAAAATATTTCCATCAAATACTCGAACTCGGCTTGATAATCGATTCTTCTGTTGCAAACTCGGCTCGGCTCGACTCGAATTAAAATTTTTTTACTCGCACATCCCTACAGTAACCCTTTGTACTTGTGGCGTTTTTTATTTGTTTTTTGTCTTAAATTTGGGGATTTACGGCATAAATATAAATACAGTAAAACCTCGTTAACTCAAACTCGCTTAAGTCAAACTATCAGTTAAGTCAAACAATTTAGTGCTATTTGGTTGCCCAATACAAAATTACCCTCGTTATCTCAAACAAATATCGGTTAACTCAAACTCTACATGGTGATTTTTCTACTTGACACCATGCATTCTGTATCGCTTTTGTACCCGAAAAAGTATTTCTGCTGTTTTTATTGAGTTATTAGCAGTACATTAGTAGTACACTTCACACATATTAAACCACTCTGCACTGAGCAAACATTGGATGCAAAGATGTACTCAGTATTTCCCAGGCCAACAGCCTGTCTTATGTTTTAATGCATTTCCGTTTAACTCCGCTTACCTCAAACTGCAATGCTAGTCTCGCTCGAGTTCGAGTTAAAGAGGTTTCACTGTGGCTCGAAAAACATCGCTGCAATTCATACTGTGAAAAAATCCGTCATAAAATAACACTGAGTTTGCAAAAATTCACAACACGGACTCACACTCAGTCCAGCAAATTTTCGATATCACCCAGATATCTTCATTGGGCTTCAAGGATTTTTCCGGCTTTCTACATCAACTACGTTGTTTACTTCGCCGTCCGCTTTGCACACTTTTGCATTCGAATTTGGCCGCGACCGCAGCCTCCAGTATTTATTGGGCTGCATGCGCTGTGCACTCGTGATACCCCATTGATGGTTCAACTGCTCGTTGAGTTCTCTTCCAACCAGGTGTGTAACTCTAGGGAAAGCAGGGCCTCAATAGTTCACCAAAAGTCCCCCCACGTTCTTTTCATGTTGTTGAATAGCTAGTGATTCAAGGCACCGGAGGTGGGAATCTCGTGCCGAATTTGACTTAAGAAGAGTGTTCGTGCCTTTCCAGTTCACCTCATGGTTAAACGATTTGTAGTGGACTGGCATGCCGTTGTCATCTTATTCATTCTTCACGTTAGCCTTATGTTGGGCCGCCCTGGTTCGTACACCTTTTCTGGTCTATCCAATATAAACAGCATTGCAGTCTCTGCACGGAATCTTGTACACTGCTTCTTTCGTATTCTGAATGGTCCCCATTTTCTCTTCATCCTGCGAATTTAGAGTCTCACACTTTCCTCCCCTTTGTCCACTTCCTTCTTTCCCGTAATTCTTTTCTTGAGTCCTTCAACATTCTTAAAATACGTTCTAAACCCCTGTTCTTTTAAAATATTCTGCACTTTGCTATTAACTCCTTCAACGTATGTTAAAGCTTCTTTCCCAATCTTCGACTGTACACGCCTTCTTTTTAAACGGTTTAGGAGTCCCGCAGGATAGCCAAGTTTTAAAAACTTTTCTTTCACTCTCTCCAAGTGTGGGCTCGCATTCCTCATCATTTGGACAAACTCATTCTGCACCAGTGCTTTGAGCTGCTCCTTCGGGTGCTCAGAGGTATAAGGAATAGCAAGATGTCGCCATTGGTTTTACATATAGCCCAAACATAACTTCTCAACTTCACGTCAAGGTAAGGTAGAACTCCCTCTTTTTCTTTCTCTGCTGTCATCTTACTGCTCTTCATCGAACTTATCTTTCTTTACTGCCGAAAACACATCATCCACGTACCTCTTCCAGATTTTAATTCCCTCCATAGCTTTCATAACCACTTCGTCCATGTGTTGTAGCACCATCTCGGCTATTATTGGGGAGCTGGAGTAGCCCATAGGGGCCCCTCCAACCTGCCAATATGTCTTGACATTGAGCTCTACATATATATATGACAACAGTACTTTCAACACTGCTCTGTCTTTGTCAAAGTCGGATCTTGGTACCTTCCAACTTCTCCGAAACAACGCCAACATATCAAGTATCAGTCGATGGTCAAGACTTGGAAAAGGCTTAACTATGTCGAATGATACCATGATCTCATCTTTGTTCAGCACCATAACCTCCTGCAACAAGTCACCTGTCCTCGTGAGCCTACAGCTGCCATTCACATACTTCTTCAGTCTCTCAGCAACTTTCCAATCCAATAATTTCACCTTTCGCATTAGTAATCAAACGTATGGCGGCCCCTTCCTTATTTGTCTTCACCTGCGCAAAAATGGTGGGAAGTCTTTGAGGGAGTGTCAGCGCCAAATCTTTCACTTCCTCCTTGCCTGCTCGTTGTGTGACCTGCAGTTTAGCTTGAGTAGGTTGACGGAAGAGGGGCTTCTGAGCAAGGAGGAAGTGAAAGATTTGGCGTCGACACGAAAGTGCCACGGCCGGCGGAACCGGTACGGCTGGTCCGGCGAGAACAGTACCACTCAGTACACTGTAGTGCCAAGTGAAAGCCTCGCTGTAGTGGCAGGCGAAGCGAAAGGATTAGTTTGAAACAAAACAACACATGCGGTTTTAAATTACTGAACACGCCAAAGAAGTATATTCCTTTCTTACTGATGGCAGTATTTTCGGGAAGTTAGGTCAGCGGCACCCTTTTTCATCGGTGGCAGCGGTGGAATGCCTATCTTAACAATGGTGTCTGCGGTGTAAGCAGCATCTATTATACCCCCTTACAACATATAAAATATCCATTTAAAAGCAGAAGATCGACAATTTTTCTGGGAACTTACCAGTAAAGTACGAATAGATAGTGCAGAACTGGTGAATTCTAGTCGTTATCTTTGAAATTCTTTTCTACCACACACTAAAGCTGTTTTTTTCATTCGAGAATCCCTCCCCCCCCCCTTTCCCATTGATTTTCTTCAAGTACGAGTTCCATTTTTGGAGGATTCTGGGGCCTGGCTGGGCCTGGTAGGGTTAAATCCTGGCTACGGCCCTGATTCTTTGTGTACTCGCCCACGTTGTGTTGCAATGGACTAGTAAAAACTTTTTGTACATGCCGATTTCTAAAATCGTACAATAAATTAGAATTTCAGCCTTAACAAACGCTTGCCCAACACTCACCTGACCGTCGCTTCTTTTGAGGGTTACGAGGACCTGGTGTTGACTCAGCTTTCCTCTTGATTGCAGGCGCTGATGAAACTTTCTTTTTAACAGGTGCTTGAACAGGTGGTTTTCTCTTGGGAGGAGACGGAGGAAGGGATTTTCTCTTGGGAGCAGGAAGTTGTTTCCGTTTGAGCGGCGTTAGTGGCCTTAATCTGCGCCTTGGTAAAGACGTGGGTGACTTTTGTTTAGTGGGTGAAACTGGTGGAGAGTCTAAAAGTGGTTTTGACGGCGAGGATATCGCCCGTCTCCGAAGAGCAGCCGGTGAGAGGCAGTCCTCCAAAACGACGACAGGGTTCAAGGATGGACTTTTGGCTCGATACACAGGAAATTCAGAGTTTTTTTCCGCAACAAAAATGGAAGTTGGAGCTACAGTAGGAGGTGAAACTGGAACTTCTTTGGCATGGTGTACCAATTCCACCATTTCTTCCACCGTCCTGGATGTAAAAGTAATGAAAAATAAATGTGCAATTAAAAAAATAGTCTGTAGCGCTGTTCCATCCCACAACTCTTTATACATTTGTGTCGAAAATTTGTAACATATGCAAATGATACTTTAAGTTAAACACTTGTTTGGTTTGTCTTTCAGCGCAGTGGTTATTCAGAATCGGTTAGTATTTGATGAAAATGGACCATTCCAATTTGATGCTTAGTACCAACATCAATACTATTATTTTTAATTATGATTTTGGAAAAAATAATAAATATGTGTAACAGCCCTAAAGCATTCGAAGTTTTATCCTACAAGCTTTCTTCCCCGGGAATCTCTTTTCACTAGCTGCAATGAGGGAAGAGCGAGTACAGTAAACAGTGCAGTCAGCAAGTAATGATTTCTGAGGAACATTATGTGGCCTTATAAATGCACTTTTTGTAAGCCGAATCTGTTCCTCGCACTGCAGGAAAAGTTTATTGTTTTGAACATGCAGCAGACAAAAACCATAATAGGCCTAGTATCAAATCGTCAGTAAAGCATTCAACAGGGGTTGCTTTTATCAACTAGTGTTGGCAATTTAAACGAAACCTAATAAAAGTAATAACCATTTTTGATTGCAATCGGTTAACAAAAACCAAAAAAGTTGCAATTAAATAAAAAAATTGTAAAACTGAATTAGGCTAAATTTAAAAAAAAAAGCATTATAAAGGCATGTACGCCTATTATCTAAACTAATAACTGTTTATAATTTTAATTATCTTCATGGATTGTAACATTTTTCAGCAATGATGGTTTCAGCAGAGCACACCAAAACTTTGACTCAATAGCAAACACACTTAGCCTAAGTATTTCTTGACACACCTGCCAGTGGCCAGTAGACGATAAATCTTTAGTCGCCACAGTAAAATTTAACGCAATGTTTTATCTGGTAGTCATTTTAAATTTCATTCATGTATGCTTGGAATTCAATTAAAAAAAAACAATTCTAATGGTTTGGAAATAAGAAAACGAAGAGTTAAGGATTTAAGTCAAGCAACCACAACCGACAAATAATTGTAACCTAGCAGATTCTGATGCTGCATTAATTGAGGTGTGACTTTTATTATAGAACTATTAACCGTAACACTAGCTCGTCATGAACATATCCAACAGGACAGATAGTCTCTCGTATCACGGTAAATGACCACAAGCTAGGGACTTTTCAGCACCCACTTTCCATTTGTCAATCACGTTCATCAACCAGGTAGACAAAGTTCAACACTCAAGACCAAATGGAAAAATAAAAATTGTGGTCACTCTTACATTCCAAGTTCCTCTTCCATGACAGACGTCTTCTGCAGTGCTGTGCAAATTACTGGACTATAAAAAAGATGCTCTTGCAAACCTGAAAATGAATTCGAACACAAATTAAAATTTGCCTTGTCCATTGCTACTTAAACAAAGTTTATGATTTCACCAGCAGCAAGGATATCAATTAGGTGAGCTTGGAATCAATCAGAAATCTAGCTTAGAAGACGTTTGCGTCATTGCACCACCACGATTAACACTGGCACTTACTTTAAAATTAATTCTTAAAAAAAATTCTAGGGTGTCAAATTATTTGAATTCGTAGGGTCGAAGTGCACTTTGCAATCCACTTGTAATTCATGGGAATCAACATTGATGGCAATGCAACAATGGGGGGACTTAACAGAGGAATTAGTGATTGCATTCAGCAAATTCTTAAAAAAAAAGGGTTCAAATAGTTACTGAAAAACAGGAAAAGACATGAACATGGTACGCAATTTACCAAAATTGTCCCTTGATCGTCACAAATGAAGGTGCAAATTTTCGGTGGGTCTTTTATCTTTTTGAAAGATCTCCCACTTCCTCAGGCACTTCGAGCGTTGAACGCCTTTTGACTTGGAGAATAGGGAAGTTGGTTTGAATTTCCCGCACGTGTTTCCGGTTGGGGAGGAGGGATAAAATGCAGCGAGCAGTGGCTCCATCTTTGGAGCTTGGGAAGAGATAGGAGGGAGGAGCGCTTTCCACTTGCAATTCAATTGTTGTGTCAATTCTGGTGTAATAATCCAATTCACATCGCAATGTGAGGCTTCTTGGTTGTTCATGAGAGATTTTTTGGCACTCTGGAAGTGATGGATGGAGATGCTTTCCAAAGCTCAAATATGTGGCTCAGACTGTGTGTCAGATTTCAGAAGCATTGTGGTGCTCTTCCAAGCAATTTTGTGATTTTTGGAGGTGCGGTGAACAGCAACTGCACTTCATTTGGCTTTCCGTTTCTCCACAGCTATCATGTGTTCTCGAACTCGGGTGCTAATTCGACGTTTGGTTTTGTCCACATAGATGGCGTTGCAGTCCGAGCACGGGATATCAATATAGCATATACCGCTGCCTTGTTCTGCGGGAGGCTGCAGGGAACATCGGGGTCTTCTGAAGGGGCAGGAGGAGGGGCCTTTGCAGTGTCCGTGGTTAGGAGCAGTGTCTGGCAAGTCGGTGGGATTACAGGACCGACATAGCTCCAGATAAAGCTCTCTTGGTCCTGGAAGAGGTTCCCCGAGGAGAGGGGGTAGCAGCACGAGGGCACGAGGGTGCAGTGGCCCAGTCATTGGAGGCATTGGCGAAGGAGCTGGGGTTTGGGTCTACTTCTTCTTTGGTCGCAGCAGTGATTTCAGATTTTGGGGGGGGGGGAGTTGCGAAAAAATATTGGACACCTCCACGGGAGAGGATTCGCTTCACACGGTCTCCTTTGCTGGGAGAATAGGACACAACTTGGAAAGGCGCTGGGGACTGCATGTCTGGAGACTGGTTTTCTCGCCATCTCCTAGCCTTAGCGATGGACTTATTAATCAGGCGGGCAGGAAAGCCAAGATTGAGAAATTTCTCCTTGGCAGCCAAGATTGAGAAATTTCTCCTTGCCTTGGAGGAAGTGCTCGGTTGCATCTGCGTTGGACATTGTTCGATACTTGATCTGTACCATATCATTATCTAGCCCAGCGAAGAGTTTTGACTTGGGATGCCCCCGGAGTGGAAAGGAATCATCCTAGTGATCTGAGTGGGCTTGGTGTATGGTGCTCTGGGCGAGAAAAGACTGAAAGAAAAGCTGGAGAAAATGAAGATCACGAGTGAGGTTGAGCTTGAGAACATGGGAAAGAATGAGAAAGAGGCTGGGTAGAAAAAGAGGAAGAGGAAGCACTGAAGAAAACTGTTAACGCCAGAGAAGGATTTTACCGAGTGCCGTGTTGTGACTGTGATGCCATGTACATTGGAGATAAGGAAGGGGATTCGAACGAGGATCAAACAACATATCGCAGACACGATAAATGGAGTTAAAACGAATGGCACCGCAGTCCACCACATTCAAACAAAGAACAACATCAAATGGAAGAATTCTAAGACACTATTGGTTTGGTATCTAACTCGAACTGGGACACACATCTGAGAAGCCTTGAATCCCTGGCTATTCAACACCACGTCCAAGAGAAGGCCGTGCTGATGAATATCCAGGGACCATCAAACATAGGGATTACATTTTTTGCTGTGTGGCGAATTCAACAATGCATTGTGTGAGAGGGTGAGGAGAGGACAAGTGAATACAGTGGGCCATGGCCCTAGCCAACCGCTAGATTTAAATAACATTTGAGATGACTTGACGAGGTTGTATAAGTGCCTGAAGATGAGAACGGGCAGTTTTTAACATCTACAGCAAAAGGACTATCGAAAATTCGCAAGGTATCTTTGAACTTGAAATTAAGCGTTTTGTGTGGTTGTAATGTCTTTGATCTTTCAAGGTAATAGCTTCGACATTTTTAGAATCCTAGTTTTGAATTTTAACTCTTTCAGTTGACGACAAAGTTGCCAGGGAGTATTAAAAACACAAACAAAACTAGAACACATGCAACACAGTGTCTGTCTTGAAATAGGCCGAAAGGGAACGTTTTGTCGCACCTGTCTCTTTAACCCAATCCGAAAAACTGAGTGTTCTGCTAGTAAAGCCCTCTTCATCAACCCTTCCCAATGTCGATCGCCACTCGCCATTTGGCGAGTGGAAATCAACAGTTGGCGACTTGGAATTTGCCTTACTCTTCAAAATGGTGACTAGCTGCAGAGCATGCCACTAAAAAAGGGGTATCTCTGGAACCGTACAAGTTAGAGACGAACGGTTTGCGGCGTTATGCTTAGATTTATAAGGGCTACATAACTGGATTTTCTGTATTAATACTGGAGTTTAAGAAAATTCCACAATTTTGTTAATGCATACATTAGAGAAACCTTTCATCATACAAAACGTATTAGGTATGTGAGGAGTAGAAATTGTGAAATGGCGAGTGCTTTGTAAGGTCTACTGGCCAAGTGGCGACTGCTACTAGATTGACATTCGGAAGGGTTGCTCTTCATGACTTTATATTTTGCCGTTACCACCAGTATCTTCAGAAACCGTTCAGTGCAGCAGTGAATGCTTTAATTTAAACATATGGTTTCGAAGACTCCACCAACAGTGGTTTTTCATTTCTCCATTTTTTCAATTTTATTTCAACAACGTACCTACAGCAAGAAAGAATAGCTTTTGTTGGCAATATCACGAGAGAATAACAGCATTTTATCGGCCCGCTGGACGGCTGGCTGAAAATTGTTTCTATTGCGTAAAGCCCTGCGGCAGAACCAGAGCAACGCTACGTCGAAGTACAGACAAGCTCTGTAGCAGTACGATTTATCCTCCGTTTATCTTTCATGATCTTTTTTTTGCGATACTTTCCCAAAAAATTGACCGATTTTGACATTCAATACACCATTTGAACCTTTTTTCGAGAGCTTTTAAATGATGTTATTCTCAAGATTATAGGTTGGGTCATTCTCAAGTTGTTTCAAAACAAAAAACAACTGCTAAATAGTCGTGAAAAATAGTTTTTGCAAGAAACTTGTTCATGAATCCAAATAGGGATGGCCGATAATGAAATTTTCACTACACGATTATTGCAGCACCTTGATACGCGATATTTTTAAAACATTTAGGCCAAGCTGTCTTAATTTGATCAATTGGTCATAACAGCACTACTCCAACATTAAGCCTACAAACTATACAAATTTAGGCCTAGTGCTACTACTTCTAGACCTAAATGCACGTACATAATAGTCTTAGTGTAATGTTAAGACAAAATTATAAAAAAAATTATTCTTATTTATTCAAAATAATTAGGCTAAGCACTTTCAAATATTTTAAGTATTTGAAATACCACATAAGCTGCACTCGCAGATAAGCCACTCTCAAAATAATACCTTACCTAAAAAAAAGTGTGCGCAATCGTAACATTTTCTGCATAATTAGGTGACCTGTTGCGATGTGAAAATATTGATATTTTTTAATTAATCAATAGACAATCACTTTGTAGCATTAGGGAACGGTCATTATGTATCGCTAGGGGGAGAGGGGGGGGGGTTTGGGCAAAAAAGGGGGGGGGCAGCATTTTTTCAGCCTGCCTGGAGGGGGTCACATTTTTTTTAGCTAAGGAAGGGGGGGGGGGGTCACAAAATTGAGCAGTCTGCGGCTGTAATACGTAAGAGCAAAAACAAAAATACCTTACAAAACCACACACTATGTGTTATAGTGTCTCTTCCGTGTCTATTAAAAGTTGTGTAGTAATAGCAAAAGTTTAACATAAAAATCCTTCGCACATCTTTCTGTGATATAAAAAAAATCTCGTAAAGCAAAGGTACATATTTCATGTTTGATATTGTACAATGAATTACATCTTTTTAATAAAATTTCAACTATCTTAATGCGTCTAATGAAAAACACGACAATTTATAAGTATATCCATGCTTTCCTTTCTTAGGTTAACATCGTGCCAGTCACTTAACTGTTTAGAGGTACATTGGTACTCTGATAAATGTGTTTTTGTTAATATGCCACCAGGGAAGCAAAATAACGCAAGTTCAGGGCTTGTTAGCTCAGAGAGTAAACTTAAGAGCTCTCTGTAGTTGCTGATTTGTTTTTCTTGATTTTGCTTTCCTGAGGTTTTCTTTCAACTTTCTTCATTGCTAGGCAAATTCACAAAAACTCTAGAAAGTTGTTTTTCGGTCTTGGCTATATCAGTCTTAGCATTAATAACAGAACTTCTACCTTTTACTAACAAAAGCCTATGGTGCGTAGTTGTAATTTTTTTTGCATATTTTATGGGAAGGAAGGGGGGAGGGGCTAAAAATTTTTTGTCGTAGTATGTGGGGGGGGGGGGGCCATCACTTCCCCCCCCCCCCCCCCCCGCCCCGCCCCGGTTTTTTTTTGGGTGTTGTAAAAAAAAAATCCCCCCCCCCCCTCCTAGCGATACATAATGACCGGTTGCGAATTAGCAATGAGCAGCAATTTTTCGTATCCATTTAGAGGGTCATGTTCGTTTAAAAATAACATTTTGCCGGCCCCCAGTCAGGCCGGCTAAAAATGGTTTCTTTTTGCCTGAAACATACTTAACCTGATAATTTTAGCATTATATTTCCCAAATGTGATGTTCTCCTGGAGGTTTCTTCCGGTGCCCAGGCGTCTGCTTGCATGTCCAACTGTGCATGTGCGGCGCAGTCCTCCCTTATAAAAGCGAGAGCGTGGACGCTTTCGGCATTCATTTTACTCTCAATATGTCAAGTGGTGGCTCGAGAGGGCAGGCAGGGCGGGAGTTAGGTTAAGTATGTTTTAGGCAAAAAGAAACCACTTTTAGCCGGCCTGGCTGGGGGCCAGCAAAATGTTCTTTCTTTATTGCCAAAACAACTTGACCTGATAATTTTAGCATTTTAGTTGACCTCGTCAAAATTGGTGGTGGGCACAGCCTTGATGGGTGCCCCGGGAAGCAAGCAGGCTTAGTCCACACAATTTTTTGTCTGGAAGAGAAAAAATTCCACTTTATTCTGAACAGTGTAACAGGAATTTGGATCTCTTTGGGATTGGTGGCACTGAAAAGGACCGTTTGTGAGTCTTGCTTCCATCTGGATGGCTTGCTTCTGCTTCGTTTTGAGTGCTTAAGGGGGCTTGACCACAGTTCTGGCTGTAAGGATTGGTCCCAGCCGGTGTAGTCAAGATTCTTCTCTTGACATATCCCTCAGGTAGTGGGAGGTGAAGGTTGATTGATGATGCCAGGATGCTGCTGCCAAGATATCCTCGACCGGGGTGGCGTTGTGGTGGGCCCAAGATGTGGAGATTGCTCTTACCTCATGTGCCGTCACCCTCATGCTCTTACTCGTATTTTGTTTATCTTAAGCTGCTTCAATAGTTTTCCTTATCCAGCGTGACACCATGGTGGCTGAAGTTTCGCGTTCTGGAGATCAACGGGGAGAATGTCTCCATGCTGTGTTCGGGCTAGGTAGATGCGTAGTGCCCTGACTGGGCAGAGAAAGCGTTCAGGTTTGTTGCCTACGAGGTTGGAAACGGCAGGAAACGTGATCGGTTTTGATGGTTCTGATCAGGGGCGTAGCGAAGGGCATTTTGTTGGGAGGGGGGGGGGGGGCCCAGAGAGGCAAAATTTTACCGACTTTTCTTTCAATATTTGCTTAAATTTGCTGACCCACCAACTTCAGCTAGGGGGTCTGGGGGAGTGCTGTGAGCTCCCTCAGTGGGGTCCGGGGTGAAGCCCCGGAAACTGAAGGATTTTTTGATATTCTAAGACCTTTCTTGGCTTCACAAAAGTGAAAGAAAATGTATGAACCGTAGAAAAAACGCTTTTTTAAAAACAAAAAAACTGATTTCCAATCCCTGACTAAGGGCGAATACAGAAAGTTGACCTGAGTGGGGGCCGATTTACCAAAAAAAATCAAAGAAAATTGTTTTTTTGTCTATGGCCGCGTAGACCACCCCTCCCACCCACCCACCCATAAACTTACACTATCCCTTATTTTCGGCCCTAGAGAAGTCTCATGAAGGTCATCGGAAAAATGACCCTGACACTAAGTTTCACAATGTCTCCACTGCTGGTTTTGGAGTTATTACCAAATAACTGTGTAGCCGTAACCACACGGAGCTTTTTGATTTTTGAGTCACTTTTGCCTTCCTACTCTGCTCGTCTTCAAGCTGTTCGTGATGCCAATGGAGGGAACACTGGATATTGAGCTTGTGAGTGTGAACCCACAATAAAATGGGTTACTTATCGGTACTTTCATTTTTTCCTATCATGCTCAGTTTACTCTAAGGGATGTGCCGATGTACCGATACCGATTACTGTCAAAACGGAATGCAGATAACTGACAATATAACACTAAATAATGATTATTTTACAAAAAATGCTGTCGATGTACTGCTAGAAAAAAAGTTATAGGCTACTTAACGTAGCTTCATAAAAATATTACAGAAAATTAACAAATTTGTAGTATACAGCTTTTTCCCTGCAGCCCTTTTCCCCATGCCTTACCCCATAAAAAAGTGCACGCAGCCAAACATTTTCTACACAATCGTAACTGTAAAAATCTAAATAGTGTGAAAATGTTGGTATTAATTAATCAACAGACGTGCACTTTATGATATAGGCTGTTAGTCCTAAAATACCAGTTTTTCTTAATCTATTTGCAAGCCACATTTGTTGAAAAGTGTAAGTTAAATGTTTTTTTTTATATATATAACTTCAGAACGGGTGAAGCTAATGACTTGTGGTTTGCACCGTTGGAAGGATGGCGAAAAAAGGGTTAAACGGTGTATTTGAACGTCAAAGTCTGTCAACATTTAGTGAAGTTATCGTCGTTTCCATATATATTGAAAAAAGTGCGGCCTATATGTGATCCAATAAGGTGTATCGGCACATGAGCAATACCGATATATCGTAATTGCCTCCGATAACTGGCAATACAGATATAAATCCGATAATCGGCACATCCCTACTCGGGGGGGGGGCTATCATTGTTTGGCACCCCTTACAGTTACAATCTACTACCTTCTTCAGGTTAGAAATACAAGAACTTGCTCTATCTTTCAAGACATGCTACAGTTCAATTTGAATATTGAGCTATTGATAGTCGTGGCGACAATATCGCCCTCTCGTCGTGCTCACTAATGTTGAGCACAACGTTAGTGCTTACGTTGTGCTTCAATTGCTTGGAGAGGCGAGTTCTGGTGTGACAATTCCTTGATGGGCTGGCTCCCGCAAATTCATGAGTTGGGTTTGTAGACAACCTTCACGAATGTGAATTATGTGGCACTCGCCACTTGGCCAGTAGACATTAAAATGCACTCGCCATTGTCCATTACCTCCTCGTCATGTGGAAACAATTTTAGTAGTTGTGCTGCTATTTAATGTTTAAATATTTTTCTGCATTAAACTAACTCACCAATCAGCTATGTGGTGTAATGCACACTTGGTTGGAGAGCCCTTGTAATTCTGCACGCAACGCCGCAAACTGCTTGTTTCTAGCTAATACGGTTCCCGAGATATGACAATTTAAGCATTGGGGTTTGTTAACCTGTCGCCACTTTGGCGAGTAGCTCTGAAAACCAAGTCGCCAACTGCTGAATTTCCCTCGTGGCGACCGACATTGGAGAAGGTTGTTTGTAGACTTTGAAAGAATTGTATCGTGATGCACTCCCATGCCCGGAAGTGTGCTTCGTTGATGGAATTTAACTTGAGAACTTGAGCGTTTTCCCAAGAAATCTTGTGCTGTGTTGTTACATGGGAACAGCTACTCCATTCTTTTGTCCATTTTGATGAGAGCATTTGATGCTCTTTGGCAAATTCCTCACTCCGTGCTCTCCTATTAGAGCAAATTACAATCGGAGCACGCAACTGCATAGATAGCTGCTTTGGTTTGGGAAATACAAAGCAATGGTCTTTCTGTTGGGGTGATTCTGGTGCTTGGTTGAGTTGGGGCGTTTCCAGTGTTGGTTTGCTGAACGGGTGCAGTACTTGTGGATCGGTTAAAGAGGTAGAGGGGGAGGGGAGGTAGACTTTTTTTTTGGGGGGGGGGAGCTTTCTGGGCTTTCCGTGCCACTCTGGAGCTTTCTGAGCAATTTGAGGAAACAGGCTCTTAAATTTGTCCAGTATTTGGGCATCTGCTGTAAAATTCGCCATTGGCATGTTTGAGAGTGCTTCAGCGCGGGGATGAAATTGTGGTCAAGTTTGAGCACTTACGTCTCAGCTTAGTGAGTATATGGGACGACAAATTCAAAACCCATGGACAAGGAATGGCGAGAACAGGAGGTGTTGTGCAAGTTTTGGTTTCGTCAACTTTGTTGGAAGAGTGACTCTAAACCTAGACAGAGTGAGAACTTTGTACCAAAACCAGGGGGTGGCTACACACAAACATTACTGTTCGCCGTAAAAACCATACTAGGACTCTTGCTTGTATTGACCCCTTAGACACACCACTCATTGTACCTGAACCAACTGCCATTCTTGAGAATTCTCCACCTAATGATGTGAGCATGCTTCATGCAAATGTTTGAAGCAAAAATCATGTGGAGCCCTGTGCCCGTAGTACTACGGGCAGAGTTGTACTCCACGTGTAAAATCAGCCCGCATCGGGCTGGGGATTGCACTGAATCAGAGCTGAAGCTGTGAAGGCCAAGCCCCATTGATTGGTGGTGGCCGCTAGTGGCAAGAAATGTAACTTGAATACAAATAAAGATGACAGCAATGTGACGACTGATTCCGTAACAAAGATGGCGCCATTAGAAACTTTTTAGTTTCTCAAAAACTGGATAAAGCATATCCGTAAGTAGAATATCCCAAACAATACTCACGTAAATCTAATTGACTTCATGAAACGTAAAACTACAAGGATTGTTTTATTTTAAATTGCACACCTTTATGTTAATTTGTTTTTTTTTTGCGAATTTTCAAAACTGATCAATTTTGCCTAGGAATGAGTGTTATATAATTGCACAACTAAGCGTTAAGTGTTAAAAACTTTTGGGCCGGGCTGAAAAAGGTTAACTTTACCAAATTTCTTAGATGTTTTATTTTTTTTTTTATTGTATAATTTTTGCATCCATATGACCCTGCGCACTGTGCTTAGCGCTTATATGTTTTTGTTTCTTTCAGTGCTTTTAAGGGCACGTGTTTGCCCATGATCAACTCATCCCTTCCTGTTTTTTTGCCCTTTTGCCAACTTTCGACAAAAAACTTGATTATTATTATTTATTGCATTCCGTACAACGAGGTACATACAAATGAGGAGAAAATATTATTAACAGTACAGGAAATATATGAAAAAGGAAAATAATAATAAACATTAGGAGCGAAACAACGAAACCACGTTAAATTTGATCGCCGAAACTTTTGGCCAGGTCTGGGAGTTGCTGTGGAAGTGCCCCCACCCCTACGGTCTTATTCACATACAGTTTAATTACTGAAATTCGGCACAATTGAGACAATAATCCGCTAGCTTACACGAGAGTATCAGTGCGTACTGCAACGGATCGCTACTGAAGTCCGCTGCATCCGCTAGAAATTGGAAGGGGCCACGATGACGTAGTTACGATCTTAAAATACTGCGGAAAGCATCGTAACGACACAAAAAAACACATTCTAAACATCCTACTTTTAGTGAAGTAACCTTAATTCACAAAAACGTAACCATCAACGATCAAAGGGGCTAATAAATGCAATTTCACGAATAATTCATGCAATACCTACTTACAACAGCGTCGCTAGTGTAGTCGATTTTCAACGCAACAAACAAACATCGGTATATATACAATTTTCTACGGTTTCTTTGTCATTGCCGTTCTGACCTGGCAGATCTATTACCAATACAAAATTACCTGGAATTGTTAAAATGCACGGCGAATGGTCAAAACTTGATAAAATTGTTTTTCGCTTTCAATCGTGGTGCTAGTTTAAATGTACGCCATCTTAAACGCGCCAAAAGAGATTCGAATCACTGACCTCTACAAGAAAATCTGCTGAAAAACGTGCCACCACCGTGATTGATGGCGATTATTAAAATACGTATCCTTTGTACGAAATACGAAAGTTTATTTCCTTTTATTTTAGATTTTTTTTCCTAAATACAGGTAGAAATAAAAATTTTGTAGAGAAATAAATCTATAATAAATTTATAATTATGAATTAAATGCACGTCTTGACATCTAGCGAGAAAAAGGCCAACTTACTGCTACGTTACGTTGGAGATAACATTTTCTACACATTCAGCCTAATTCAAATTGATAGGGCTGAAATAGGATTAGTATTAGCTTTTTGGGATATAAAGCAAACTTATGACGTGGCTAAATAGGAATTTGCTTGGTGATTTAGAAAAAATTGGGGTTGATGTAAATTGGATTAGACCTCTTGAAAATCTGTGGGAAGGAAGTGTATAAATTTCAATGGGGGATACTGAATTAGACGGGATCAGAGCCCCTTGGACTGAGCCAGGGGTATACACTTTCTCCACTTCTGTTCATAGAGTTAGATATATTATATTGTTATATTGTTGCTTCTGTTTGCAGTATACCTTACGAGCCTTATATATTCAGGGAAGGGGTTTCGATGGTTGTATATTCCCGAGTTGTCTTCTACAGATAACTTAGTTTTTGCGGAAAGCGACCAGGCTGGACTACAAGGTTAAGCCCTAACCAGACTGGCTGCTCGCGGCTGCACGGCGACGTAGTATGGTGTAAAAAAAAAACTTAAATATTCGTCCTTAACGCAACAACTTCCACCACGATTGTACCAATATTGACCTTGTACGCACGTAGTTACGCATCGCTTCGCACGAAATTTTCTTCTGTCTGGAGGGGCCTTAATAGTTATTTGATCCTATTGGGTAGAACAATATAACAATAAAATATCAAGATTAGTTGGGTGTAACAATATAATATATCTAACTCTATGGTAGAGAGGGAGATGGCGTTCTCAGGAGAAAAGTCGGGCTTCATGGCTTCTGGAAAGGAGAAAGCTAGAAAATTTATTTTGGTGATAGGGGATATAAAATTGGCCTGAGTAGAGTAAAAGAATACGTGTACTTACTGTTACGTACGATAAATTTAGCAAAACTGTTCGAAAAGGGGCAAAGGTGGAATGCTCAGCTCTGTGGGGTTACAACCACTATGAACTTGCAAAAGTTCTGTGGAAGACTGGTGTGGTCCCAGGGGCAATGTTTGCAAACGAGATTATTGTTCTGGGTTGGGAAATTAGAAAACTAGAGACATTCCAAGACGAGTTGGGTCGTTGTGCCCTTGGGGTTAACCATTTCACTGCCAAAGAATTGGTTGACGATGAAATGGTGTTGTCGAGTTTTGAGGCGAGGAGTAAAATTGTTTTTATAGTTGCCGTTCGCAAACATAGATTGCTTGTGAATTTCTTTCCCTGAAGGATGCTTCTTCCTGGATGTTTTAAAGTTGTCGAGCTGGCCAGCTGTGTAACTCAGTCTGCACGTGCGCATGTGCGACCCCTCTATAAAAGCAGCAAGGCGAGGCCTGCCTGCCATCTTTTTCCTCCAGCGTGCAGCTTGTACGGACATCACACTATGCCTTCTTCCGACCAGCTTCGCCTTCTTTTCGGCCTCTATGCCCCCTACACCATCACCAGTTCTGACTCCCTCTATCGAAGATCATCTTTGCCATGGCAAGATCCAGAACTACAAGATAAGGCTCTTTGCCCAGGACGATTTCGCCCTCTCCCATAGCCTGCTATGTCTTCACCAGTTCAAGACCAGATCAAACAAAGATCATCTTCACCATGGCCTAAACTAGGACTACACCGAAGGACTCTTTACTCAAGAGGTCGTCTCCTTCGCCTGCAGTCCAATCCCCAGCGACCCGGACATTTTCATCATCCGTCACCGTCCAACCTTCTGCATAACTCTTGCTGCGGTTTTCGATTGATCATCTCACCGCCAACGAATTCAACCTTCCCGCAGCCATCTCGGACGTCACTTACAGTCACCGTCCGTCTGCCACTTCGCCCCAACAGCTGCCGCTTCAGCTCCCGTTGTTGGATAATCTAAACGCTATTCGTCTGCCATGCTAACGACCAAGCAACCTACTGTCTGCCGCTACGTGTGGGCCTTCAACACCACCACCAGCTTCGCTAACAACGCATATCCTAGATTTGGCTTAACCTGTTGTTGCGTTTGGTTTCCAACTCATTGCTTTTCATCTACGAGTCCAAGGCTTTCTTTATGGTCGTCAAAGGGATTTTCTCTGCAGTGGTTCCCAAATTAAGCTTAATCTGTTGTGTGCATTTTTCTCTTGTCTGCTTCGCTTCGCCTTCGCCTGATCAAGTCTACATCCACGAAGACAAACCACGAAGTCAACCCTGTTCATTGTCAACAAATGGTTCTTCTTCTGTGTCTCACAAAATGACACTGATTGTTTGTTGGTCAATCTGTTGTCACGTGTGTCTTCCTCAACCCACTTCGCCCTCTGACGCACCAACCGGCTCTTCACGTGTCTAGTCCTGACCGATATCAAGACTAGGATTTTCCACTGCATCCATTTGTTCATAACGAAACCTAATTCAAAGATTAGGCTCCCTCTGTCATATGAACCTTCTCCCCAACTCCTTCAAGTTGCTGCTATCCAAGATCATTGCCCCGTTTACAGCTCCTCAAGCCAGCCGCCTCTTCGCCATATGCCATTTTTCGACAATTCTAGACCATCCAGGCCTTGCCCCTCATGTCCTCCATTCACTGCACTTCGCCACCTATGTTTGAAACCCTAACGAAACCCGATATTTGGCTACCTGTTGTCTGCAGCCCTACAAGGCTGCTACTTTTCTCCTGGCATCGGCCGCTCTTCGCCTCGCCACTTGCCATTGAAAATTCAAATTTTCACTGCACTTCACCTCCTGGTTTTTCATTCTCTCTGGATTTCTCACTTCACCGACGGTTGCCTGCTTCCATCGAGATCATCGTCCTTCCATGCTGTTTTGGCTGCCGCCTCTCATTTCTGTAGCTTGCTGATCTGTCATTCATCAGATGATCCTCGTGATCACTACTGCAGTACCGTCCTTTGCCAACACCAATGCAACCTGTCGCATTTCCGTCCTCACCTGCGGTCTGGCCACTTCCCTCACTTTGCCTTTAGCAACTCATCACTGACAACTCTACGAACCCCTCCTTACAAGGTGGTCGCCTACATCCACAACTGCCACGGCTTCGCTCACTGCGCCACCTTCTCAACCTTCTTCAGCCACCAATTTTGTCATCACCAGCCACTGGTGTTGCCTCTTCCATCAACCAACCCTTCTCTTCAACAACTACACCCTTTTAGCCTTTCCAGACGATCAAACATCGTGTCATCAGGATCATGCAAATAACACCCCATTCAACACCTTTTGCCGCTACCTGTTAAATATTCTGCCATCTCCCGACAACCAAAAGCGACACCACCATATCTACCTTGGCGTCTGCCTCTGTGTTTCCGCTGATATCTTCGCTGTCAACCCTTAACCCTTCCAAAGCATTCGAACCTCCCACCTGTCACTGCTTCCACAACCTACCACAGTCACAAGATCGAGCCGTACACCTCATCATTATTATTATTAAAAAAGATGAAACGTCCAACACAAGTTTGCTCCCACCAACCAAAGTCTTCTATGCCACCAGCCTACCCTCCACGAAATTGAATTTCAAGATCATGGCCATCATCTCTTTCCAGCATGCCTCGCTTCGCCAAAGGCAGGGAAAGGCCTCCTCGCATCACACTTTTCACCAAAAACGCTTTGACCTTCGACAACACTCGCAACAGTATGGCAAGAATCCGAGGCGCAAATTTTCAAGCAGTTTTCAACACAAGCCCCACCGCAACACTCGCTGCAAATCTCACTCAAGTTATGAAGATTTGGAAACTTACCATTGCACTGGTATTGCGGCCAAAAGGAAAAGAACCAACCCTCACTTAACGTTCAGGACGAATCCCAAACCTGCCTCTTTCACCTCAAACTCATCACAACCTCACGGAACTCATTTCACTAAACGGCAACCTGGACTCCATGACAAATCTTGTCCCATACGACAAATGGATGTCAGGACCCCCACACCAATTTCGCACAACCTTTGGAAAAGCCACCCAAGCCGAAAAGCAACAGCAAAACCCACAGACCTCACTTTCTCTACTCACTTTCTCTACTACTCTTGTGGTCCAGCATCACAATGAAATTGCAATCTGTCCCTCTCCACGAACCCCAGCCGGATCTCCACCTCTTCATAGACGCATCCTTGCTGGGATGAGGAGCCCACGTTCAAGAATAAGAAGTTTTAGGATCTGTGGAAAAGACAACACCAGCCACACAACACCCTGAAACACTAACACGTCTGGGAGGCCCTCAATCATTTTTGCCACCGCATTCCACAGAAGATTGTTCAATTCACACGGCCAACACAACGGCGGTCGCCTAAACCCGTAAGGAAAGAAGCGCCCACTCCAGCCGATTTCAAGAAATCATTTCGGAAATCTTAAAAATTTCCAAGTCACCAAATACGACATCTCTAGCAACAGCAAGGAAATCACCAATTCCTTTTCACACCGGACACTCCCAACAGGGGATTAGTCTCGAAAGAAACTCTTCTGCATCTGTCTCTTCTCACATGAGACACCCCAAAGGTGGAGCTCTGTGCCACACGGCACAACACCACGCTTCCCCAATCCACTAGCCCATAACCGGATGACCAAACTTGGGGAGTGGACGTCCTGATTCCCCCATGGTAGAACCTTTATGCCAACTCTTTTTCCTCTATTCAAGCTACTTCCAACGGTTCTCCAGAAGATCCAAACAACACAAGGGATATCCCTCCTGTAGTACCGAACTGGTCTTCAGCACCCTGGTTCCCTCACCTTCTAAATCTCCTCACCAACCATCCAAGAAATCAGCCAGAACTTCCAGATCTGCTTTCTTAACGAAAAGAGACCCTATTCCACCAGCACATCACTTCCCTACACTTACATAGGTGGTTACCATCATCACACTCCGCGAAGAAACTGAAAACGCCACACGCACTGCAAGCAAAGCCATCAGAGAATCAACCACCAAGATATGCGACAGTCACTGGAAATGAGTGAGGTATCGGAAGGGAAGCCCATGTTTCCTCCAGGCAACAGAAACCAATTTCAGCCAGCCGTTCGGGGGGGGGGGGGGGGCCAAAAAATACTGTTTTATTCTTCTGACGTATTAAATTCATGGGGGAAAAAATTGTGTAAAAAATGTGTGGAAGCTTGGACTAACTACTCTCTTCGAGATGTACAAGTACGTACAGCTGCCTGTACGTGAGTGTGTTCCGACCACCTGCAGCTGCGATCGCACTGCCACCTCGAAATAAGACGTTGGCGTGTAACCTTAGACCACCTCACTCGTTACATGAGTTAAACGGGAAAACCAGGGAAAACCTTCGAAAATAGTTTTGATCTCCCATGACGCAAGGTCGCGCTGCCAGTCTCCTAACAGAATCGGGTGCACGGGCTGTGGTAGAGGCCGCCATAAAGTGGCCCACTGGGCACTCGCATCCAACGTCCGGGCTTCAGTTGAGCAAGCCTGACTTCTCATCCATTGAAAGTTTGAAAATAGGTTGAGGTCGTTTCGGCCCAAGACCGCGTTACATCCGAGCGCCAGCTATCTGGAGGGAAACCAGCTACTAGATGGTTCGATCGCCCCTATACCCAGGTCCGACGATTGATTTGCACGTAAGAATCACTACGGACCTCCAAGGCCACCATCTCAAAGAGAGGAACTACTTGCGCGTAGGAGCGCAGCGCAACTAAGTCGGCTAGGAGGGTCAGGGAACTCTCACAGAAATTTGGCATTGGTTTGAACATTGGGAACACTACTATTAACAGAAATTGGCGGGGAATGATTCAGAAGGTGGTTAAAATAAAAAAAAAACAAGACTTTTGGAAAAAAGGCATGGAAAGGAAAGCTCAGATTGGTTGACGGAGGGAAAATCGGGATTGCGTGGGAGAGGTATCGCGAGGGAGATTGGGTAAGTACTTTATTGTTTAGGGCTATGGCTGGAGCACTTGAAAACAGAAATGGAAGCAAAATTGGATGATATGGATGACACGTGTGTGTGGTATTTGTGAGGAGGGCGAAGAAACTTCAGCTCATGTTCTGGTGGAATGCGTTGGATTGGCCGCCATGTGCACTGAAATGGCCTGGGAGAGGTTTAAGGAGGAAACATTGCAGTGGATGCTTGGGCTGTTTTTGTGATTGTAGAAAAGGCTGATGGTTGGTTTAATGATGCTGCCCCTGATTGCTACTTCTTTGCACGTATCATTTCCGGAGGCAACCGCGCATAGTAAAGTAGTACAGTGTCCACAAAATAGCTCCCTGATTACAAAAATTCATAACTTCTTTTCAAAAAGGCCAATTCACATGCAGTTTGCACTGGAAGGTAGGAAAACTCTCCAAGTTTTTTTGCAGCAGTGGTATTGCCCAAAATCGGCAGTAACAGTGCTTCAGCATGAGGTCATAAAGAAAATGGCATTTCCTATTTAGAAAGTGCTACGTGTGGTGTGGCTAGTCGAAGCCAATTTGCCAATCACAGTACAAAGGTGTTTCCGAACGACGTATGGACGGGAACCCTGAGATGCACGTCCACAACGGAATGGTGAACAAAGTTTCTTGCAACAGGGTCTGTGTGTAAAGGACAAGGCTCAAGCGAAGGTGTGGAGAAAATCCGTGCAACTTTCGCGAATATACCATACAAATCGGTAAGACGTGCATCACATGAGCTATAAAAACCAAGGTCTTTTCTGTAGCACTTAGTTTACCGTCGACCTTGCATTTGTAGCTTACGTTATGCTCGTGTTACTGATTTGGATGGAGTATGAGGGAAAGCTGCATGGATTTCCTCCAAACTTTCACCCGAGCCTTGTGTCTTTACACTCACACCCTGTTGCAAGAAACTTTGTTAACCATCCCTTTATGGACGTAACATCTGTGGGTTACCTTCCATACATTGTTTGGAAACGTCTTTGTACTGTGATTGGCGAATTGGTTTCGACCAGCCCCACCACACGTTGCGCTTTCTCAATGGGAGGCGCCATCATCTTACCGACGTCATGCTAAAGCGCTGTTACTGCCGATCTTTGGCAATGGCACTACTACAAAAAAACTTGGAGTTTTCCTACCTTTCAGTGCAAACCGCATGTGAATTGGCCTTTATTTTAAAGAAGTTATGTAATCAGGGAGCTATTTTGTGGACACCCTGTATAGTTGTAGCAGTGACCAAGCAATGGCTGCACGTATGGTTGCAGTGGCAGCATCATGGCTGAGTATAAGAACTCCAATTTGCTGATTTCGACCTTGAGTGTGGAATAAACATGCTGTTTCAACCTTAGGAAGTATCCAGCTGATCTATTTGGTGTCATTGCTGTGTGCTTTCATATAGGAATGAGCCTTCTTGTCAAAGGCAGCTCGACTCCCTACAAAGTTGTGCATTTTACCAAGAATTGATTTTACTAGGTAGTTGTTATTGGATTAGTGGGATAGGAGGAGTTTGAACTAGCGTTTTTTCTGGATATTTGCTATCCTTGTGTGGAGGGTAGGATACCATGGTAAAAATGGGATGCCACCATCATCATATGGCAGGATACACTGTAAGCCGCCATTCGAAGCAATCTTGCCTTGCAACTTTGCTTACAGTACAAGCCGTGACCTATTTGTTAACATTTTGCATAATTTTGAATTGCTGATGTACTATCCGTTTTTTCCATACTAGCTTGCAGATCATCTAAAGAGGGGTAAATAATAAATTTAGCTATGACAATGTATAACAACGGATGTGGCTCCTTTTTAGTGAGTCTTGACTGAAGTTTGAATTGCTATCAAGTAGGAGGGGGGGGGAGTACGGTAGTGGCAAGGAAATGACGTCGCATGCCACACACCACCAAAACGTATCTACACCCATCAATACACTGTGCCGAAGGTCAGACACACCGAGACTAGTAGAAGGGTGTCAGTTCAGTTAATTACAATATATTACTCATGTAAACTCTTTTTCGTTCATTTCTACCTAACAGAAAGGTAATACAAGGCTCGACACATTTTGTGCACCATCCTGTCTCTTCCTTCCTCTCTTCCTTTCTACCCTCTGCAGAAGGAAACTAGTAGAACGTCCCATCTGCGTAACTGTTTAGTTGAATACATATAACTTCTCAGCCAATGACTTAGGATGGAATGCATCGCTTAATGGGAACCACTAATTCGATAATGTGCGAGTAATTTGAGACAAGACACACTGCCATTTTCCTTATGGTATTTTATTACACTGACGTTATGTACAGAACTTTCTGGGTCAGCTAAAGAGCTAACATGTTTATATACACACCTTTCACGACCAGCAAAAGTCACAAATGCTGAGAATTAAAGAGGTTACCTAAGTGAGTAATGGAAATAAGGCAGAGCATTAACCCCGTCAGTTACCAAGTAATGTTTCCTGTCGTAGCTGGATAGATCAACTTTCTTTTTTAATACAGTAAATAACTCGTGTTTGAGACTTCCAATGGTTCATAAGAAAACGGTGTACATAGCGCTATCTAGCTATGTACTCCTATTACTTAGGGTGCTATATAGGCTTGTATAGTTGCCATATATTCTAAAGGTCTTACATCAGCTTTTAGGCGTCATCTTTGGCGCTGGGTTCAACCATTGCTTAACTAGATTACACAAGAGATCACGTCGGCAACGGTTCAACCGGTTCCTTTGTCAGTTGACCCCAGCCCAAGAGAGGATTAACTTAGCCTTTGAATGGTGGCCAGACTGTTGCATCAGCCGACCCCCACTCAATAGCAGGGGTGGGTTAAAGAGGGCGTTGCTTTCCACTTCTCTTGAAATCCAGAACTTTCGATCAGCAGGCAACGCATACCAAAACTTGCATCAGATTTGGGTTTTATGGCGTGAGAAAAAGATTCTAGAATGATCGATGAGTCAGCCCATATAAGGGCTGACCGCGAGCATTCTTGATCTTATCATCGAGTTAGATCATCTACTGAGGTAGCTGATAGTCTTTATGTGCGGTTGTGCGACATTGTTCTCCAACTCATGCTAAGGCTATTATGGTGCTTCATCTACGTAAGTTGTTTAAGCCTATTAGTGCGTACATTGTTTCCCTGATTTGGCCATTAACGTTCGTAATTATTAACTTTGATGCAATACGACACATTGTGTTGTTTCCTAACTAATCATACTTCTCGAGTGTCCCCTAGCACTTGGGTTGAACTGGTTGCCTCGGATGCATACCATTGGTGTGCTTTATATCCATTCTACCACGTTACATGATTATAGTTAAGGAAATGGGGGCCGTGTCATTTGTGATTTGAACTCGTTTATTATGACTAACGTGTCAATTTTTGGACTTTGAGGACCCACCATTTATTAAAGAAATGGGGTCTTGTGCCATTCTTTCTGTGATGTCCTAGGCGGGGACACACCTTAGCCCAGCGTGGGCACCA
>JAHWFP010244990.1:16705-29974 GCA_023313725.1 Lithobius niger | reverse complement strand
AGACCAAACCGGGCACGCATACTCCAGGAGTGGTCTCACAAACACTTCGGCTGATAAATCCCATACAGTTCGTCAGGGGTACTATAACTATTATTTATTCACATTTATAACGTAATGCTACGTTTTATTAGAGTTCCAATCTATCAGTTCATAAAATTATTTGTCTCCAACGAGAAGTTATAGGCGATGGTGCTGTGCGGGGACTTTTTTAACGCGCCGCATCAACCAAGCATTGCTGAAAACCGCCGAGAGATGGCGCTGTATGTGTTCCTATACTAATTTTTAATCGCTTGCTAATAATTACCATAGGACCGAAAAACTAAAAGACTAATACGGTAAAAATTAAAATTATTTATGCCAATAGATCGCCGAAGAAAAATTATAAGATACTAGCGTAAAAAATTATAAAGTTTGTTGTAAAAATACGAAAATCATAATGAATATGTCGAGTTCTCTAGCGGGTATATATACGAGTCAAAAGCGACTGTTAGCAAGTATTTATTATCTGTTTTAAGCATAGCTCGGCAAGTTGCGCATGCGTAAAACGAAAAGGAAGAAGGGATGTGATCGAGGAATAGGGGTATTACCGAGGAAGAGGTGGTGTTATCTGCGGTAATACCCCTCTTCCTCGATAACACCACCTCCCTCTACCTTCCACCATTGTAGTAAGCGGGATATACTAGGTGAAATTCATATCTACGTTTTCAAGGGGAATAAAAGATCTATGAGCTAGGGACCATCCATCGTCTAGTCACAGCATAAATGCATGATAAAAAAAAAATAACATACAAAGCAACTTGACAGTCACTGCGAATTACATTTTTTTAAAGTTACTTTCTGAATGGTTCGATCACGATCAAAAATGGGTAGTCGAAAGTGGTCAGAACGCCGTTGAAGTAATTTCGTGGTTTGAGCAATGCATGTAAAAGAGTGTAGCCCACGCAGGTTGCAACTTAGACGAACAAGTAGCATGCAGCTCGCGAAATGCTGAAAATGTTTAAAAACAGTCTCCAAATTTGGCGCACTTGGAAAGAAAGACGGACAGACATCCCGATCAAAGTGTGGACGGCGGCCGGATGACGAAGAGAGCAAAGGCCGACCGGAAACTAGGGGTGCCTTTGAAAATTAACATACGCAACTCGGGCTGCGAAGAAATACCCTGTTACCTTGCAAAGACGGCAGCAGGTGGCAACATTATTCAGGCTGCACTGGTCAATAATTGTCAATTCATACCTAGGAACCGGTCATTCTTTATGGCCGGGGGAGGGGGGCGGAGGAAACGAAAATGTGGAAAAAATATTGACCCCTCCAATCAAAGTCAAAAAATAATGTGACCTCACCCCCAAAAAATGCGTTTTTCGTATACCCATTGAGACTGTCTGCAGATGATTCCTGGAATCAATTAGATCAGTGCAGTAGCCAAACTAAGTAAGTAGCTCTCCACACCGACAGTTAAGCCAAGTCAACGAACTCAAAAATGTTTAAATTTCTCATTAGCGAATTCTCATATCCTGGACTAGCATCAGGAGGTTTTCAAACTTAATCACTAAATTATCCGAATTAATTTGAACCGTTTCACGGGGACTATTTATACTTTCAGTAATTAAAGCAACATCCGGCCTGCCTTATAACCTTCCGCATGCCTTATAACACCCACGCGACGATCACATCCGCGTATTTACCACAGCTAAGGTCACCTGAGACGGCGAAAAACGTAGCTACTGTCTCAGTTGGCATTGCGCCTAATAGTTCAGCCAGCGTGAACGCATTGATTGTGTCGTCAAAAACCGGAATGATTCTTGTATTTTAAAACCACGATTTAAAATTTTCTAGACTAGTGTCTTATAATTTTGCTTCGGCGATCTATTGGAATAATTAATATTAATTTTTACTGCATTAGCCTTTTAGATTTTTGGTCTCATAGTAATTACTAGCAAACGATTAAAATTAGTACTACGCACACGCAGATAAAACTTCAAGGTCATTGTAGGCGCGCCATGCATTATATAAGTTCGGGACGAACGTAAATAACGTTAGTAATATTCGACAGAAAATCTCCTAGACGCCACATTTGAAGAAAGATTTGTAGGATTTGGGGTTTGGTGAGGGGGGTGCAGGAGTGGGGTCACATTGACTTGTCAGATTTACTTGTCAGAGACGGCAGGCATGAGTGGTCGATCAATCTGGCAAATCGTCGGGAAGAGTGCCGGAAAAATGTCCCGGGAAATGTGTCCGTAAACTTCATTCATGACCAGCCCTGTGCATAGCACGGGCTTCCTCTAGTGTGTTATAAACAACAGGGATAAAGAACAAAGCGCAGAAGTAATTTTAAACATTGCCCTAACATTGTTGGTATTTCACGCTATTTCCAAAATTTGCTATTCTCGCTCAAACAACAACTTCTAGCAGTGATCAGACGACGGTAGAATAAATAGCCGAGAATAGCGAGAATTCAAAATCTAACATGGCGTCCATTTTGGGGTTATCGAATCGAAAACAAGCCATCGAATGCCGGCATTCAGAAGATCAGTACGGCGTCTTGTACTGCAGTAAAAATTGTTTTCCTTTTGTCATAAATCGACTATGTCATGTTGCACGCATCGTACGTCACGTAACGAGGCACGAGGAGAAGATCTGCGTCCGCGTTGTTGCCATGGTGACTATACGTATACACAACTCGAAAGCTGCGTTCTCCGGTAAAGGCGAGAAGCAGCCAGCAAATTTAGTATTAGCCGAGTAAGAGATAGTGAGCGAGAAAACTGTCGTTGCATAAACCCACCCTAAACCCGACACAGGGACGAAAAATGCAAGGCTGTGATGAAACTAATAGACGAGTGGAGCCGCACTTAGTACGGCCACAACGTGGGTTAACAAATGGGTCAACGTTACAGGCAAATCTTCTTGCATATAAACGAGGAAGCATCGATTCAGCTATAAGGCTATTCCTCTTTGTTAAAAAAAAAGGCAACTTGGGTTTGCTTGGTAGAGTACTTCGTTAGGTGGTTGGTTTGTATCGTTTAACTTCTCCTCTCTGTCAATAAAGCAACTTCAATACAAAAAAGGAGTTCTAAACAAAACAAAAATCAGCCCTTTTGAGTTTAGGCGTGTTTTTTATCAAGCGGCTTTGTCCTTTGAACCCGAAATAAAATTATATATAAACCTTCCCCGCAACAATGTATAGAATATGCTCTTTTATTTATGCTAATCCTTAACCTTAAATAAATAGAAATAAATCGCTGGAAATAATATTAAGGAAAATTGGAAATTAGCCAACAACGAAAATCATACACTAGAAATAACGTAGTTCAGTAAGCCACCTTTATGCACTTACGTTTCGTCGAAGTGGCATGACCCGGATTCGAACCGGCTACCCAGTTCGCCAGTGGAGGATGTGGCCATAGCGATTAAGGCGCTATGCTAGTGATCTGGGGGCGATCTGGGTAGCTGGTTCGAATCCGGGTCATGCCACTCCGACGAAACGTAAGTGCATAAAGGTGGATTACTGAACTACGTTATTTCTAGTGTACGGTTTTTGCTGTTGGCTAATTTCCAATTTTCCTTAATTCTTAACCTAGGAATATACTGTACCATTTTTATGCTGAACCGTGGTCCAATTGTCTCTTTTGCGCGATTTCGCGTTTCATTATTGTTATCAGGAGGCATGCAGTGTGATGACAGGGCTTTCAAAAAAAAAATTTTTTAAAACAGTAGCTACTGGTTTTAGTCTTTTGTACAGCCGTACCGGCTGAGAAGACTATTTCAACGACTTTGTCCGTCCGTCCGTCGCCTTTTACAACTTCGCAACGGTTTACCAGATATTGACGACCATTGTTTACAACGTTAGATTCAGTGTGAGAAGTTAGTTAAATAACATGGCAAATTAAAACATCGTTACTTCCTTGTAGCTAATAGAATTCTCCGACCTAACTAAATTAAATAATAACATTTGATCGTTGATTTTAAATCCTAAGGTAACACTCAATAAAAACAAATGGATTTTAGTTTCGTTTAAAATAGTCTTATCGCATTGTTTCATGAATGAATAGGCTTACCGTCGAATCAAATTCTCCATTAGGCCTATATCTGCTACTTACGAAATTAAAACTGCATTTATTAAATTAGGCCTAAAATCATGTTACCATGCCAACGTCAAGTTGCTACGAGTCGTTGTTGGCTTCATCAACAGCGTCTCTCTCGTCACTTCCATACTACCACTGATCTATATAGGCTACGTTGTGCGTTATGTTGTAACACTGTAACTGTGTGCCTGTATATAGGCGCACCGTGTTGCAAAACTGAATAGGCTCACTATACATCTCCGTTATCTGCTACTTACGAAATTAAAACTGATGGTTAAAATTAGTCATAAAAGCTGATAATTATGCCTAAAATGTAAAATAGGCCTAAAAGCTAAGACATTTTTAACCGACAATTGCGATGGCTACTGCTTTTAGATTAGTATAATAGAGATAGCTGCTGTATATAGTGCATGATAGAGGTGTGCGCCTCAACATTTGAAGTGGAGGAACTGTACAGAAGACCAGTACGACTAGGCAGTCGCTGTAACCGCTTGTTTAACTATTCCCGCTTTAAATTTGCCTCACGAACATGAATTCATCACTGGTGGTTGAGGGAAATTAACTGAATTTTATTGTGGATGCTTCATCACTTTTTTTTTTTTTAACTATTCCCGCTTTAAATTTGCCTCACGAACATGAATTCATCACTGGTGGATTGAGGGAAATTAACTGAATTTTATTGTGGATGCTTATTCACTGTTTTTTTTTTTTTTTTAACTATTCCCGCTTTAAATTTGCTTCACGAACTTGAATTCACAATTGGTGGATTGAGGAAAATTAACTGAATTTTATTGTGGATGCTTAATCACTGTTTTTTTTTTAACTATTCCCTTTTTAAATTTGCCTCACGAACTTGAATTCACCATTGGTGGATTGAGGAAAATTAACTGAATTTTATTGAGGATGCATATAATACGCGCGCCGGTTCTCGAGTCCTCTGAAAAATTGTCATCGAATTTTTTTGCCAGCAGCAGTGGAGCTCCCTGCATGTAACCAGCATTGTAGACTGCTCTGCGGGAAAGCCGACCGGCCAGCTGCTGATATCCGTTGATTGGTAGGCGTGTGCTATGCCAGCAGAAGGAAAAAAATGTTCCTTTTTTTATCCCTAGCAGGCGCGAATTACGCTTAAAAAAAGGTATTTCGTCTTAATAAAAAAAACCGGAAATAAACGTTGCTACTGGAGGCTACTGGAGGCATAAGTGGTTAAGAAAAAAATACTTGTTTCTGTTCTTGAAAAAAAATGATTTCGCGAATGATTTCGCGATTCTTAGCATATGTAACACTACGGTTGCGTTGTTTTCAACTCGCATTTCCAAACTTATTACACTGCAACCAGGGGTGTCGTAGCATTGGGGAACCGGGTGGGGGGAGAGAGTACATCCCCCCCCCCCCCATTCCCCAGCCTCATCTTTATTTCCCATAAACAAACACGATTTTAGGTTGTTCGCGGACGGCGGGCCGCCTGGTACCAGCCCTTCCTTATAAAAAGTGTCAATTTGGGTCATCCTGCTGTCTCAAACACATTAAAGCGTTCCCCCAGTCTACTAGTTGGAAAAGATTTTGCCCTGCCCCTCCCCCCCACCCCTAATTTTGTGAGTGTACGACGCCCCTGACGGCAACTCGTGTATCTCCATGAAAATTCACAGGCACACAAAATTAAATGAACAACCACTTTGAGTGGTTCATTCGTGTCGTTAGTTTTGGGTCTCAGACAAAACTAATCAGAAACAGACATACAATTTTAGGGAACATTTTATATAATTTTTGTTTTCTGATATTGCAGGTCAAATTGTAATTCACGGTTTTTATTCTGAAAAACTTATTGTTTACTTGTGCGCCTCCAGAGTGGTACATTTTTGTAGAGATACGAGGTTGAGGGTGTGTGTTTTTTTTTTTTTTTTAAGCGAAGCTGTTTTTGTAGTTATTTCATTCTTCCCCTCAAATCGTACAAAATGTATTATTGGTGCTCTATACCCAAAACGTGTGGTTAGGTGGGGATTGAATGGGGGGAGGGGGGGGCATAAATTTTGTATATATTATTTTTTAGAAAAAAAGTAAGTAGGAAACGAACGTTTATTCAGTACTACGAGATAAAACAGGACGTCTGGCTCTATCACGATTTGGTGGGTCTGAAAAAGAACCATATTTGTTCTTTCACAAAAGTCTTTGTTTTGATCAACAGTCAAGCTCAGGGAGATTCTTCCAAACCCAAATTAGTTGTTCTTGCACTCCCATCCAGCATTACAGTAGGCGAGCTCTTCAGCAAGACACACAACTCTCTTGGTACAAGGGATCAACGTCGGCTAATAGAAGGAACCCAAGACACTCAAGACGTGACATTTTTCCTTTCTTTTAGCTGCTGGTAAAAGTTCATACTCGCAGGAAACCTGGCTAATCCGCAAGCAGTCATTCATGAGCTAGGGGAAGCTCTGCAGGGTTAGAAGCCTTTTTATCGCATGTAACCAGTTAAGTCACAATAAAAGTCTTTTTTACTATGAGTAAACAAAAACGAGTTTGTTTCCAACAAAGTACCAATAACAATGCCTAAATATAGGAATAAACGGTAAGATGTATGTGTAAAACAAAGCAGTAACAAAAAAGAATATTAGATTGTTAACAGCTGTCAGTCTTGGTACACCCTTAAACCCTTAAAACCTTTTTGTCTTGGTACAATTGTTCGGTGTTATCGCTTTTCGTTGATCAAGTTACGATATTCATCCCATATCTGGTTAGGTAAGACAGCCGGGAGATGGAAATAAAAGTCTAGGGAAGATTTTGCTCGAGGTCCCGGGTTCACCGCGGGGTTTTAAGGCAGCCTTGAACTCGGGAAGTACAAAAATTACAGCAATAGGGGCAATAATCAAAACACTTCACTTCAATGCCAAAAAAAAAAGAGATGCACTCACGAAAGTTGTGTCCTAGGTTCTATTTGATCACACGGGGGGGGGGGGCTTACAAATTTGAAGCTAGAACAATACAGTGTTTAGGCCTACAATGTTTTAAGACCAAGTCGTTACCACGGAGCAATTGCAAGTTTTAAACAAAAAAAATGTTCGGACGTCACGTGACGGAGCAAAAATTAAGCCTAACTGAAGGGGGGGAGGAGCGTCACGTTACGGAATACACTTCAAGCTAGAAGTAGCATAATATGAACGGAAATTGGCTTCTCGTAACGGTTTAGCTGCTACGACGGAAACAACGGAAAATAGGCGTCGAACCTTTGACCCAAAATCAACCTTGCATCTGGAGCCAAATTACTATTGCAACAGATTGAACAGAACATAGTTAGTTTAATTTTGAGACACTAAACGCCAGTAAACCCCTTTTTGAAAAGATTCAACTTAAAATCTCGACGAATTTTGCTACTACGAGTTAAGCAGGTAATGCGGGGAAGTTCCATCTAGCTTTACGATAACACAGTTCAAGATAATGAAAATAATTCAGTTACCTTATCGAAGAGCTCCCATGGCGAAGATCACTGCTATGGAAGAAGTTACCACTGCGGCATTCCTACCTCAACTCGACATTTAGCAGCACTAATTCGGTTAAGGTTAAAATGTTAAAATATTACATAAACTAAATTTCAAGTTAAAAACCAAAAGTGGCTCGGGCAGCAGCCAACGACACGACTCAATCGTGGTCAAAACAGGACAGACTGACAGAGGTTGCGAAAGGTCGGGGTTTTATGTGGGAAACCGAATTTACATATCAGGTGACGGTACTTGGGTTAACATCACCTGAGATGCTTCAAAAATAAACAAATCAACATTTAAGTTTTAATTAAATTTTGTAAACGCCTAAACAAAATGAACAACCAAGCAACAACCGAGTTTAATAAAGTAAGAATAAACCTTTTATTTAAGGTTTTGTAATTTTAGGAAACGTCGTAATCGATGGCAAAAGGATGACGCAGGTAAGTGACGTAATGATCAACGAAAAAGAAAAACACTAGTGAGTAAGGACGCGAGCGTGCAGAAATTGAATTCAGGGTCAACTGTGACATCGGACCAAGGAGCAGACAAGCGACTCAGCCGCCTATAGGCGCAATATCGGGCAGAACGCTATCGAGAAGTACGATAGTGTTAATAGAAGGAACACATTGTTGGGGTTAGGAATTGTTACAACTTGCTGGATGGTCCAGTGTTGTGAGTACTGCAGTTGTGTTGTTTGCAGTGGTTGGGTAGTGGTTTGTGGTATATGGTAAGTTATAGTATAGTTTGTAGTGTACGTAGTGGTGTATAAATCTCGTATTTGGGGCGCATGGCAATATAGGCTAAGGCCTCAATAAAATCACAGAATGGAATGGTTTTATCTGTTGAATTATAAATTAAAGTTAGTAAAGGTTATTCAGATAACGAAATACCAAATACACTCTTTGGATGTGTAGGAGTAATAAACTGTGAGAAACGATATGATGCTATTTCTCCACACGTTGCATCGTTTTCGTTCGTATAATGGCTTCCATTGCAAGGCACTGCTGTTAAAGAGAAGGGTAGGTATACTCCCGGGTTTGTAGGATTTCCCTTTTTGAAGATAGGAACCACAATTGCTGTTTTCCAGGTTGCTGGAAGTTTGCCAGTTGAGAATGATAAAGAAAATAGGAATTGGAGCGCCCATATTATCTGTTCGCCAATCTGTCTGTATAGAAAACTGCGGAAAAGCCATCCGCCCCAATCGAGTGGCTAGGTTTCATTTGGGACAGGACAATTCTAACGTCGGTAATCGAGAATAATATATCTGAACATTTATTCACTTTTCGCGATTGTTTCCTGCACTGTTGTGATGAACCCAAGTTATCATCCATAACTCCATTTTTAGAAAATTCTGCATTGAGCGCTTCAGCTTTAGCAAAAGGGCATGTAGCAAGGGTGGCCCCAACTTCTAACGGAGGAATAGAGCGTACAGAGTGTATTTTATGGCGATATAAAAGCGAAAGAGAGCAGAAAGGTTCCCCTCCCTCAAGATTTTTGACTCTTAGATATATTCCAAATCTTTAACGCAGTTCGAATATGCTTTTTTTGCATTCAGAATAAAATGCTCGATTTTCAGACGTTTTATTTGTGCAAACGCATCAAGTTTTTATCTTTTTTGGGTTGGTTAATTTTTTTTCTATTTACCGCACCGTTTTTTATTTGATGTTTTTAAGTTTTGGTGCAGTCAATAGTCCACTCACGAATAATAAACAAGAAGTGTTCCCAAGCTTCGTCAACAGTTGGGTACCCTACCAACTCATCCACCCAATCGAAATTGCCCAAAAGATCACGTTGGAGATCAAAATTTATACGTTGGTTACAACGCTTATCTGGAGTCGGAACTTCCAAGTGTAGATCAAATGATACCATATTATGGTCGCTCATTCCCAGTTCGGTTAGCAGATCGACATTGAAAACTGCACGGTCATCATCTTTAAGGATTAAATCTAGAATACTTTCTCCCCTAGTCGGTTTTGAAACGAGTTGAATAAAGCCACATTCGGCAATTTTGTCAAGGAAAATATTTTGTAGTCGGTCTTTAGACCGGGTCTAAAGACCGAGTACAAAATATTTTCCTTGACAAAATTGCCGAATGTGGCTGTTGTCAACTGTATATAAGTTCAAATCTCCAATCACAATGTTGGCCAAATTAGGTAAAAGTGAAGATTTTATAAAGGTTGCCTTCTGACCCACTGTACCCAGGCCCGGTCACTCCAGGGGCCCGCACGGCCTAAAATGTTTTTTTTGCCGCAATTGTGAGTTTTGATGACTATGAGTAATGCGCTCGAATCATCATATTTTCGTTGAAACCATGGGGGATATAGCAAAGAATAAAATGAAATTTTGAGTCCGATAATTGGATAGAAATTGCCTCGGACTCATCAGCCCGTCGACCTACACTAATGCTGACTCCTTTTCGAAAAACCACTGCAACCCCCCTCCCCCCTGCCCTACAACCCCTATCACGACGAATGATTTCGAAGTTGCTGCCATTTATCACCATAGCATCAGATGAAACATGAAAGCATGAGAGAAACATGAAACCTACTGTCGGTGTAGGTAATATTCCTCTTAGACCCTGACTACTGTTCGGTACATTGAAAAATTCTTGCATTTTAAGCTATAGTAATTGGTTACGCCGATTGAGTGAGCTAAGCGAACGACACGGCTATCTGTTATTAAAAGGATGCAATTTGTAACTGGTTTGGTTGGGTTGTACGTCTTCTCTGGAACTGCGTCAGAAGAAAGAAAAATTGATTTGGACGTTCTTTAGGCCTTTCTTTAGCATCTGAAATTACTTCTATTAGTCCTAGCTCTCCCCCACCCCCACCCAAAACAATAGTCCTACTTTTGTAGGTCTAGGTTCATACTATCATTCCGAACATATTTTAGCATTGCTGAAACAGCTCTTCACAGTTCACTGCAACGGTTATGCTTCAGAATGTCAGCTTGCTTTGCTAAACATCATAGCCCATATTATTTTATGCTTGTTGTTAGGGAATGGATACTTTTACTTCATCGAAACAGGCCACGAGCCTGCTCTCAAAGTATGGTTTCTTCCTATGTCACCTTCCTATTTGAATACGGGACTCAAAACAAATACTAATGAAGAAGCCTACGACGTTGTGGTTTAAAAACTGGCCTTGGCGACGGCAGGCAAGACGAGGCGGAGTGAGCGAAGCGAGCGATATCGGCTTGTCATTGAGACTAGTTGGTTAGTTGACCCCTGTTTTCTTTAAGATCGATCTAATTTTAGATGAGAACTGAAGTTAGGCCTACGCCTTCGCCAAATTCGTGATCTCTTCTTCCATCCAGCACAAAACAATCTGTTCCATCATTTTCAGCGGCTTGCTATCCTCCTTGCCAGTTTCTCGCTGGCTTGGCTGGCTTGCTTCAACAAACACAAGCATGCAATTGCGACTCTTCTAGCTGCCTCTTCCATTATTAATGGGACCAAGTGATGCGTCATTTCGTTTTGGCTCTTTCTAGCAGCAGATAAAAGAGGGGCACATTATAAATCATGAGGTGAAATTGAAGCAGAAGCAGCGACTATAACACGAGAACAGAAAATGCTTAGAAGAGGGGATGGAGGAGCAAAAAAAAGAAGGAAAAAAACCTGACAGATAGAAAGAAGAGAGCAATAATTTGGACTCATTAAAATTTCATCCCATTCCGCTCATGCGTACTCCGTCCCGGTCCAACCCCCTTGGCCCCGCACCACCAGAGACAAGATACCAGCCTGGGAGCATGCGCGTTAGCTGGTCGTGTTGCTAACGCCCACGCTGCTGGTGCCGCAGGGCCAAGATGGATCAACCCTCTCCCGCGTTCCCCATTTCTCGCGTTCTGACAGCAACGTGGAAACAAGCGATGGAGCAAATTAGATTTAAATTGCAAACCTCATTCACGAACTGTTTAAGAGCGAAATTGTAGTTTGCAAATAAACACGATGAATGATAATTAAACGATACTGGAAGAGCGTCATCGGTTAGAGTTATGTTTCGCCGTTAAAGAAGCTTTATGCACGTTACGCGGATATGGCACTTAGGCCTACACGTTCACGGTCATTGACGCGAAAGTCATCTCGCATTCAAGGCTACGCAGCAGTCAGTGGCGTAACTAGGGTTTTGTACTGAGGGGGCAACACTAAACATTTAGCCGAATGGTATGGAGGGAGAAACCTATACAAGCTAGGAGCTCAGGGGGAGCACTGTGAGCTCCCAGTGGGGTCCGGGGCCCGAAAGCTGACGCATTTTTGCTATTATCCAGCCTTGTAAAATGCCGTTGGAAACATTTTTATAAAATCAGTTTTGCTGACTGCATTTATACGCATAAATAATAATAAAACAATAAAATGCGTAATGTGAATTTTTCAAGTTTTTCATAGTAGATATTTATTTTTTATAAATAAAATGCGTCTTCAGGATAGTCAAGGTTTTTTCAGCTATGCAAAAACTGACTTAGCCAATTTGCCGAATAAGCCTTCCAAATGTTACAGAAGGGGCGAATCGCCCCTTTGCGCCCCCCCCCCCACTACTTACGCCACTGGCAGCAGTCATAGCAGCATTCAAGGTCATCTATCTCCGAATGTTGCAAGGTGCTGGAAGGAAGTGAATTACAATCTTTCAGACTTTACATAAAACATAAAACGTTGCAAAACAGATTAAAATCGAAGCATAATTACGATATAGTTGCGAGGAAATCAAAGTAGGAACAAAGCCTTCCTTCAAAGTTTTCATGTCGTGTGATGAAGCTATAGTCTGTTCCACATTATGTTTGCAGGAAAGTGACTGTATGCAGCCATGTTTCCTTGCATTACGAGTGCAAAAACGTGTGATTATCACACTTGCATAGACTCTGCGTAGTCATCGTTAAGGTTTGGAGTGGGATATTGACGTGTTTTTTGCACTCATAGTGGAAGAAAATGTGGCGACATACAGTCAAGTTTCCTGCAAACTTAATGTGGAACAAGTTATAATTAAGGACAGGTGTTTTCTGAGTCCTTCCTTGCATCTAGCTGTGGAATAGAATGAATGCGGTCGATCAGTTAAATTAGTGAGAATTGCTCCCCATAAAATAAACAACGTTTTATGCTGACTTAGGTTTATTTAAATTAATGATGAATTACTGCTGATAATACAATGCGTTATGTTGACTTATGCTTATTTAAAGTAATGGGTAATTACGGCTGATAAAATAAACAACGTATTATGCTGACTTAGGCTTATTTGAAGTCATGGGAAATTACTTCTGATAAAATAAACAACGTATTATGCTGACTTAGACTAATTCAAAGTAATGGGGAATTACTGTTGATAAAATGAAGAATGTATTATGCTCACTTCGAATAATTTAAAGTAATAGGGAATTACTGCTAATAAAATAAACAACTTATGCTGACTGAGGCTTATTTAAAGTAACAGGGAATTAATGCTGTTAAAATAAAACAATGTATTATGCTGACTTAATGGGAGATTACTGCTGATAAATTAAACAATGTATTGTACTGACTTAAGCTTATTTAAAGTAATAGGAATTATTGCCGATAACATAAACAGCATATTGTGATGATTTAGGCTTATTTAAAGTAATGGGGATTTTCTGCTGATAAAGTAAACAACGTATTATGTTAACTTAAGCTTACTTAAAGTCATGGAAGAATAACTGCTGATAAAATAAACAACGTATTATGCTGACTTCGGCTTATTTAAAGTAATGGT
>JAHWFP010244990.1:1218-16320 GCA_023313725.1 Lithobius niger | reverse complement strand
ATCTGGTTACAGTTAGACGATTACCCCTCGCCCCAGGTGACAGCACCGTTTCGACAACCTGTCTAACAACTAACTACACACCCCTGCAGAACTACGACCACATTCGCTGACGCTCCCCCCCCCCCCGTGGTAAACAGCCTCACTTTCCGAATTTTACTAAATTTTTTTTCCCTTTTCACATTCACCTCTCTCCCCCTCTTTTTTTATTAATTTTTTTTTATCTGTCAGCGCTTTTATCTAAAATCGACAACTCTCATTAACTAGATGTTCAACTGTCATTATTTTACACGCGCATCGGTTACCTGTTATTGCATGGAGTAATCACGGTAACTCCCTGACAATGCCCAAAATAACTCCCGATAATTTCATTAGTATCTCCCCTTTAATTCTTTAATTCTTCTTATCCTGAGGCGCTTCCCTCCATTTCGGTCGATTCTCCCCAACTCCCCCCCAACTCCCGCTCTTCTCTTTCGTGGGTTTTAATCTCTGATGGATTTACCCCTCACGGTCTCCTAATAATAACTGTTCAGCGGGAGGCCCAATAACTCGTTGCTATGGCAACGGCCAAGCAGACTGATTTAGAAGGTAATCCACGGTGCAATTACAACGTTTAGTTAAACGTTTTGTTGCTGTACAAAATGCAAATAAAAATGGACTGGCGTTGTATTATGTCCATATTTTCAAGGTTTGGGTAGATTTAGAGAGTATTGAATGGAAAAACTGCCTACGTAAACGCACTAGCCAATCGCCCGAGACTACACGATGGGTTTTATACTTACTACTTTCGTATCTCTTCCAGCTCTAAATCAAAATTACTTCGCATATAGGCCTTCTTCTGACCTAAAGTTAGCGTAGTAAATGTTTACTAATGCGAATCATAGGCCTAATGACATAAATATAGGCGTTATTGTGGGTGGAGCCATTCAATATAGTTGCCACCTAGCCTATAGTTTGTTCCACATTATGTTTGCAGGAAGCTGACTGTTCGATGCTACGTTTCCTTGCATTACGAGTGAAAAACATGTGGATATCACAATTGTAGACACTACACAGTTAGTGTTAAGCGTCTGCGAGTGGGATATTTATGTTTTGTTTTTTTTGCATTCGTAGTGGAAGGAAAAGTGGCGTCATCATACAGTTAGTTTTCTGAAAACATGATGTGGAACAAACTATAGGCTAGGTATTTGCAGCCGCAACAACCACCAAGGCCCAGTGTATAGTTTGTTCCACATCATGTTTGCAGGAAACTGACTGTATACAGTCAGTTTCCTGCAAACATGATGTAGAACAAACTATACAATGGGCCTTGGTGGTTGTTGCGGCTTCAAATACCTCTAACAATGGTGCAGCTTCGAAGGCAAAGCATTGTGAAAGGTATTAGAAGCTGCAACTACCGCCAAGGCTCCTCGTAGGCTTGGCAGAGGTAATTTTCTAATCTATGATACTATACTGTTGTACCTTTAGGTATAAATCGTCCAGATATCAACTCGATCTTGTACCTAACCCTTGGTGTTAATCATGACGTAGTATCAAGCATAATGCAAGTACAATTACACAGATCAAACTTAAGATCATGGCGAAGAACGTAAAACAATTGTGAATTAAAGAGGACAGGGCCGGATTAAGCCTCATATTGGCCTGGTGCTTAAGATTTATTGTGGCCATCTCCCCCACCCCTCCCCCTCCAGTACCGCAATAAATAAGTTTCCTTTTTTTTTGAACCAATATTTTCTTTTGTGAAAACAGTAAATTTTAAATAGTACCTTATTTTAGTTTTCCTTGACCGTGAGGCACCCTTGAGGCCCTTTTTCCGTCTGCGCCCGGTAATTCAGCCGAAGCACCCCCCCCCCCCTTAATTCGGTCCTGAAGAAGTATCACAAGTGTTAAAAACAGGTTAACAAGAAAATATATTGTAATTGGCTGCAAAAGTAGTGCACAGAGCATGTGAATAATTACAATATGACAAATTCACACCTTTATTCAAAATCCTGACAAAAACAGAAGTCCAATGGTACAACAAATGGTATACCAACTGAATGAGTGTGAATTAAATGGCAAATAAGTTATTTCCACTTGTTTACGCTCGTAAATACAATTCTTGTTAATTCTCGTAATACAAAAATAACAATTAAAATTCATTGCATAATTTTCATACGATAAGAAGAAATATTTGTGATTTACCAACTTTAGTGCCGTTACTTGCCACATGACGGCGTTGTTATCAAGTGCGTTTTCTGATTTAACTTCTGCGCGTATTTCTATTTTTTTTTCCTCAAAAGAGCAATCATCTAATCAAAAAAGGGCAAAAAATACAACATCTAAAAAATGCACGATTTATTTAAACTGCAGTTAACTAACACACTTTGCTAACAACGGCATGTAGAGGGAAGAAATGGCACCGAAATTGGTTAACCTCAAATTCTTTCTTTTTATTGTATGAAATGCTGTATGGAATGAATTTTAATTGACATTTTTGTATTTACGAGAATTAAAAAAAATTGTATTTACGAGCGCAAACAAGACGTGTGAATCACTCATTTACCCTTTAATGCCAAAGGTCATTCGCACTCATTAATTAGGGACCATTTGTTGTACGACGTTTTTATCCTATATAAAATGCTGTACGCAACGGATTTTAATTGTGGTAAAAAAAAAAAACCTAGACGTTTTATTTGCGCCACATTTGAAGTCCACTCTGCTCACCGTGCTCACGCAGTGAGTGCTGCTAACATTAGTTCTGGGACGCTGCTTTACAAGGGACAGTGCTCACACTAAATTGTTGGCTCCTAAATTATGTGTCTGTCCTCTTTTGTAGTACACCAGCCATGTTTGGTTCCCTCACTAGCTCGGGGATACTAATCGGTCTAAAGACGCTTCAAGTCTATGCAGGGAAGGCGGAATTTTCCTATCATGTGACACATGAAAAGACTAAATGGAAATTCGTCGATTAGTGGTATATCTAACTATGTCCTCCAGGATCCTTCACTGACAACTATTTTGTGTATTAACCTGCTCCTTTTGAATTTACCCTGTTAGTTGGACAACATGCACGAAGCTTTAAAAATTTCTTGCTAAAACCTAGTACAGTGTTAGGTAAAATTTCTATACGAAAAGCAAGATCAGAGCATGGATTTCTCTGACCCCGTGCTCTGTAAACATCTGTAAACTGATATTAAATACCTCCAGACAAAAAAAAAAGGTAGAGGTGACGATTAGACCGTGGGGTTCTTTGTATTCAAGGCCTAGGAAAGTTGTCATATCCACCCAAAACCAGAACTTGTATAACAGAAGCCGCCAAGTATCCAAAAAGGGTCTGCCATTGAAAGTAGTGATATCATTCAACCAGGGAAAGGCCACCAAGGTTAATCCTATTAGCCAAGTTAATCGCACCGAACAATACTTTGGACGTTAAATGAAAACTTGAAGATTGCTACCGCTATCCTTCTAGTTTTCATTTAACTTTCGAACTATAGGTGCGATTGACTTGGCTAATAGGATTAACCTTGGCGGCCTTTCCCTGGTTGAATGATATCACTCCTTTCAAAGGCAGACCCTTTATGGATACTTGGCGGCTTCTCTTATACCAGTTCTGGCTCTGGGTGGTAATGATTTACACCTTTCCGTAAGAAACCAGTTTCTGCAGCGAAACTCTTGAGCTTTTTCCTTAATATAATCCGATGTTGGCGAGTGTTGGGTCTTTTCCAGGTGCTGTTCCGTTTTGATTCAGACTAACATACCAATCGACGTCATTGACTGGTTCGCGCACGAGATCTCGCTCCCGTTCTCGTCGGTTCAATGGTATTGAACGAACGGTTAGAGCTATAGCACCGGAGGGCAATTACTTTACGGAAGCCTTAATGCTGTTTTCATTGGAGGCATCAATCTTGGCACGATTCGTGCGGAGCGTGTGTATAAACAGGAAGCAGTCCCACTGTGACGTAACCTAAGATCGTGTGACGCATTCAAATCCCTACGTCATACATTTCTAAGCGCCCGTGTGGGTGGTGACCGGTTAGCAAAATAGGCCTATTTACCGCTTGAGAACCTCCCAGTTTTCTTTGGGACTTGTCGTCTAACCCCCCACCAAGCTTGTCTAAGTGATGATTGAAGGTGACAAACGACCCCCCTTTTCATTCAATAGTAACTCCACACCTGAAGTAACTCCACACTCCAACTTTGATAACCTCTCACACGCTCGCTGATGGACGGTGTTTTATTCAGCGGATGCACTATTTAGCACCATCCTAAACTGGCAAGAACCTGAATAGCACCCAGAAATGGTGATTTACATTATAGTGTGCGCGGCCTATTTTGAGTTCGCCCCAGAACGACACGGATAATCAATTGTATGTTTTTGGTAGCAGAGTGCCTTGTTGATATCCAAGATGGTTACTAAAACAATGGCGGCCGTCGATTGAAGCCACCCCCTCCAGGAAAACGTAGCCGCCCATAAAATACCTGCAGGACTCAAGATGCGCTGCGCACACAATAAATAACTCTACATTTCCTTCCAGACGACATGGATCTTCATTATCAGACTTTAAAGGAACATTCCTCCCAACGCCATTTTTCTCAATCCACCACATCAAGTACGGCCCCAAAGTTCTATTTTACTTACCGTTAGTTAATCCCTTGCTAAAAATCCGTTTTAAAATGTGGCGTCTAGGAGATTTCCTGTTGAATATTAGGACGTAATTTTCAATAACCTCGCAATAACCGTAACTTTTCATGCGCCTGTGTGCATGTGCTAATTTTTTTTATCATTTGCTAGTAATTACCATGAGATCAAAAATCTAAAAGACTAATGCGGTAAAAATTAAAATTATTTACGCCAACAGATCGCCGAAGAAAATTATAACATAGGCCTACTAGCCTAAAAAAATTGTAAAGTGTGATGTTAAAGTATATTAAAATCTTTCCGGTTTGTGACGACACAATTTTTGCGCTGATGCTGTTTCGTCTACTAGGCCCAAGGCCAAGTGAGGTGGTAGCTACTATCTCAGTTGGCCATGTATTAAGGCTCGTTTATGCAACGAGACCTTCTCGCTCGCCGAAAGCTATTTGCCAGAAAACCGTTATTTATTTACGATTAATTTCCCGTTTCTATTAAATGATTGCGGTGATAGACAATAAATTAAATCTATTATCTAGACCCACGCTAGTGTGTCGCTCCAAGTTAGGCACAAACATCACAACAAACATCTCATCAGACATCACATCACTTCAATTGTCGAGGTTGTAAACCATAGTAGCGCGACGCCATTGCGTCAGTGTCTTATATCTTGAAGCATAGTTGGGCACATTTCAGGTACTTGGGGAAAAATGATAATGCGGTATAAAAGCTTAAATTGTGTTAAAATCGTGAGCAATGACCCACTTCACAAAAATTAACTCGTGTAGGAATGCCAGCTAAGTTATTTTAAATGCAAAATCTGACCCTCAATAATGTTGTAAATGTGTTACTACTAACTAGCTGGTACGCTCATCCCCATGTTAATTTCTATAGGGTGATACCGAGATAACGGGAAGGCTTCCAGCTATGAAATTGGACGAATGGGGCAGTACAATACGAACTGCGTACCTTTTATGGTTTGGAGCCTAGGGGTGTAACGAGGATGGCGTGGGAGGGCGCGTAAGTACGAAAATATTGTTATAACCATTGTTAGTATTGTCGGCATCGTCTCTCATTCGACAGCCAAAGTTCGGACAATGACAACGTGTATACTGACGTGCGGGCCTAGACACACACTAGTGTATCATAATAAATCTAAACAACGTTGCAAAGAAAATGTATTCACGTCCAATTCACGAAAAATAAACCAACTGTACTAACACAGTCAAAAACTGGTAAAGAGGCCACCAAGTTGAGAGTGGTTCGGCCCTTCAAGGAGTGATATCAACACGCCAAATTAACTAAATAAAACAAATTACAACAAAATTAAACCCAAACCAAAAATCTATAAAGAGGTGACTAAGTTGAAAATGGTTCGGCCTATAGGCAAAAGATAGTAGCAAATTGTTGAAAACGTTTACACATCTGCACGGTAGTGGAGTTGAGTCAGTACACAATTAAAAAAAAAAGTAGTGATATCATATCAAAAACCAAAACTGGTTAAAGGGGCCGCCAAGTTCCGAATGGTTCGGCCCTTCAAAGGAGTAATATCAACATGCCAAAACATTCGCCAACTTAATCACAACTAGTAATACTTTGGACGTTAAATGAAAACTTGAACATTGCTACCGAAAGTAGCAATGTTCTAGTTTTCATTTAACCTTCGAACTATTGAGCGGTGCGATTAACTTGGCGAATGTTTTGGTGTGTTGATATCACTCCTTTGAAGGGCCGAACCATTCGGAACTTAGCGGCCCCTTTAACCAGTTTTGGTTTTTGATATGATAAATAACAACACGGACAAAGAACAAAGTGCAACAGTCATTTTAAACATTGCTACAACATTGCTGCCATTTCACGCTATTTCCAAAGTTTGCTATTCTCGCTGAAAAAACAGCTTCTAGCAGTGATCAACCGACGGTAGAATAAATAGCTACTCGCAGCGAGAATTCAAAATCCAACATGGCGTCCATTTCGGGGTTGTCGAATCGAAGACAAAGATTTGAATACTTGTGTTCAGGAATCTGTTCGTCGTCTTGTACTGCAATAAAAATTGTTTTCTAGTTGTCATAAATCGATGCTCTCGTGTTGCAAGCATCGTACGTCGTGTCGCGAGGCACGAGGAGGAGATTTGCGTCCGCGTTGTTGCCATGGTTACTACGTATAGACAACTCGAAAGCCGCATTCTCCGGTAAAGGCGAGAAGCAGCCAGCAGATTTAGTATTGACCAAGTAAAAGCTAGTAAGCGAGAAAGTTGTCCTTGCCTAAACGCACCCTTATTACGCCGAGTCACGCGAAACGGTGCGACGGCAACATGCGCGGATGGAGATCAGCGCACGGCTGTTATAGGACAAGCAGGAATGTACCTTTAACATTCTCTTTCTGTCGGTATCTGTCTACTTGTATGTCGTCCAGGAGATAACTTCAACCTGTTTATCGAATTGGGTTAAAATGTCCTACGCACCTTTGGTGTTCATGGTTTCTGGGTGCTGCGGAAATTGTCAGCCTTTTCGGAAAATCATGGAATTCGTAACAAATCGCCATTTTAATTCATGACCAGTGCCGCTAGTGGACCGGGCAAAAAAAGCTGCGGTGTTGGATTTATTTGGGGTGCAGTTTCGATTAAGAAATAATGTTCGAATATGAGAATGATAATGACAAATGAGGCTTTATTAACGTGATAAAGAAAGCATATACAAACAAGTGGTTACAGCGACAACCTAGTCGCATTCGGTCTTCTCTACACTTCTGCCAATTTTCCAACGGAAATTTGGAGGCGCACACCTCTATCACGCACTGCAACAGCGATCTCTATTATATAATCTAGAAGTGGTAACCATCAGAATTGCCCGTTTAAAATGTGTTAGCTTTTAGACATAGTTACATTTTAGGCCTAATTGTCACATTTAGGCCTAATTTTCACGCGCCGTTTTAATTTCGCAACCAACAGAGAGTTGGGTTCGAGAGTAGGCCTATTCACTCATGCAACACGGTGTCGAGAGTTTTTATTCAATGAATCTAATGTGTGTCGTTGACGAAATCCTTTTGTTTTTTTAACGTGGCGTTATTTCCTGTAGTGGTTAAATGCGACGACCAAATGTTTTTATTTCATCGAGTTACGTCCAGAAAGCCTATGAGCTGTAAGGAAGCAACGTTGTTTTGCTTTGCCGTGTTTTTTAAAGGCCACTCGACTACTACTGAAAAAGACGACGGACGGACGGACAAAGTCGTTGCTGTTGTCTTACAGCTATTTCGGCTGTACAGAAGACTCCAACATAGAAGACTTACGATGCCGAAAGATTAAACAGCAAAGAAAATCACCGCAGCTATAGAGCAGCGTCATGTGACGTCATATTGGCTACAAGAGAGATAGCTGCAAGGGGCACTAGATTAAAATGGAGGGTTAAACAACGGCACTTCTAGTCAAGGCAGTGCTTTGAGAGCGGATTTCAAAGGCTTAAAAAACGTTGTTTTCTCCAATCCCTTATTCTGCTAGGTTGTTATCGGAAGATAAAAGATTCCACTTGCTTAAAAATGTCGGCAACTGCCAACAAATCGACAAAAATCGTGCATTATATGCCTAAGAAATCCACTCTTAACAGCATTGTCTATACAGCAAGACGCCCTTCTTTTCCCCCTCCAGTGACCCTTGCAGCTATCCCAGTTACTGGCTCCAGCATAGAGTTATACACAATAATACTACATTGTGTCACTGCCCTGTATTACACGAAAAACAAGACCAATACAATCACAAACAACAAAATACTGAAAGGACAGAACAAATACAGGAACAAACAGACGCCAGTGGACAAGCCAAAAATCAAACAGAAAGACAAACAAGGGTAACGAAAGACCAGCACAGGAACAAAAAACATGCCAAATCGAAAGCTGCTTCCTCTAAAAAATGGGTGTAGAGAGACTTTTTGAATAAAATGAAGGGAAACACATACGTGATCGTTTTTATGCTCAAGAATTTCGTAATTTATTCGTCTTCGAAGTTTCAATCCAAACCAAGATGCAAGGTGGTGGAATGGTTCATAATCTACGTTGTTAATACTGTAAAGCCAGCTCTGTGTGGTCGCCAGACTTCATCTCAGACATACATCATATTGAATCGGTGCAACCAAATTTTTACCTAATATTTAAAAGGACTAAAGTATGATAGGAATCTGAGTGACTCTCTTCTTAACGGTTTAACTACTACGAATCCAGTATGTGTCTTCTCGGTCAGGAGACACACTAGGACACATTCTGTCAAATTAGTTATGAAACAAGTAAGACGAGACTGCCATATTTCTTTTCTCATCTTGGAAAGCATTCCCTCTGATGTCGTAATGGCTACTTCCCTTCTAAGATTTAAAAGGAATCTTCGAAGCGTAGATCTCTCAAACTATATCAGGAGGTCCTAACTGTTGATCCTAGCCAATTTTCGTAGTTCACCTTGTTTTATTATAAACTGACGTTTTAGAATCATTAACTGTAGACTATGTCTGTAATATTCTGTTTATGCATTTCTAGTTTCTTTTGACAACTGTGTTTTTATTTTCCTGCAGTAACTTGTGGACTAGGCGTTAGTGATTCATAATTGGCCCTTTCTTGCTCCATTGCATTCTGTTTGCATTAATCTGCAAAGATTAAATTGAGCAAGCGAGGACAATCATGATATCAGCAACAACAATGCCAGCTGATAAAAAAGATGACGAACAGCATCTTCTGCAAACGAGGAAAGGAAGGCCATGAGCAGCTTATCTTATACTAGGGCTTCTCTCAACAAACCCTCTACCTGGTGGAGAAATGTATTCGAACCACGGTAAATGCATGGGATTATTTTTTTCAAATATTCACAGTAAACTCTTTTATTTAGTTATCAAGGAGCACACGACAGTTCCTGTTACTCCAATTCTTGTACTATTTGTCGAAATTGTGCTCGTAATTCTCACTGCTAATTTCGAGGTTCGTTTCAGGTTTTTGTGAGAACCACTCAGTTTCTACTGACGCCATTGATCAAGTGACCAAAACCCTTGCCTAGCCCTACTTTCCACAGTTTTTTTCCTTTCACAAACGCCTCAAATCGAGGGTTAAATAAGTACGGATGCAAACCTGTTTACGTTGCCTTTTGGACTTAAGTGTCAAGACTGCCTGAGTAGGGAATAGAACCCACGACCCTTGAAACCTAAGGCCGGAGTTTTACCACTCAGCCATACTGACATGGCCTAACATGGCACCGAGTGTCACATATTGACAAACTTCGAGGTTCGATTCACCACTTATAATCTCACACAGGCTTATGTCGGTTATTAAAAATCAAGAAAATCTGCTGATTGTCTACTTTCCACGTTGTTTTGTTTTAATTTGGTGACTTACATGGCATAGACAAAGCCACAGCTGTCTATGTATGGAAAAAAACAAACAAAAAATTCAAAATAAGTCTTCGGTCAAATTTGAGGTTTCTGTTGACCTTTTATTGTTGTTTTTTAATGTGTGTTTTAAGCAACGTGTGCTCTGAATGTTTCAAGGACCCATACAAGATCTTTTCAAGCCTTCGAGTTACTTTCTTAAAATAAATTACTTACTAAGCTATTCCTATGTATCCTGCTGCTAGCTGTGATGCCACAATGTCGCAAGCCAGCCGTTCAAGTTCGTGACGATCTATAAACGTTATACACGTCATAAATGTAATCCATGGAAGAAATGTGACCACACTCTTCTCATGCTGCCCAAAGTCATAGCAGAATGCAAGCATTTCTGCACACTCAGCCTTAATGTGAATCAACTTCTCACATGATTCACACCTGTTCACACTTCAACCCATTCTTCTTTTTCTTTTGGGGTACAGTAGACGCGTCCTCCTCTGCTCTAACCAGGTGCGTAACAAATTGGATCCGTTGAAAACCCTGTATCCAGACGTATATGCGAGTCTTTTTGCTTTGCGTAAGTCCTTTACACTTATTTCCTGATTTGTCTGGTATTCGAGTTGTGCTATGTTTTAATTGTTGGAGAAAAAAAAACAGCAGACATCAGACATCTTAGACATCAGACGGAAATAACTAACAATTAACTTAACAAAAACGGCTTCGCTGTTCAAAAAACAAAAACATTAGAGCTCGTACCCCCACACTCACAGCTGTGAAGGTATACTCATCAAAGCAGATTAAACAAATACAGATGCTAACCTATTTACGTTGCCTTTTGGACTTATATGTCAGACTACCTGAGCGGGGAATCGAACCCACGACCTTTGAATCCAAAAAGGCCGAGGTCCTACCGCTGAGCCATACTGACACGGCCGAAAGGAAACGTCCATAGGCAGAATTTAACACGTGCATATACACTGAACATATAAATATACACTATCCATTCGCCACTGAAGGGATGCTTATTTGTCGCGCCACACTCCAAGTGAAACGAATGGAACACTTAAACGTGAAATAAGGATTAAGGACGGAAAAGCCAAAGGTTCACACAAAAGTTAAATAAATACAGATGCCTTTTGCTGAAGCATTCAGAGCGTATGTTGCTTTGGAGATTAGAGTTCACTCGAATGCAACGAAATACGATTTGAACTCCAATTCCAGGGAACAAGGACTGTTTATACTCAGTGGTTATGTAAACTCAGTTTGTTTTTTAGATGTTTAATGTTTGAGTGTGTGCTTAACGTGTGTGTGCTTAATATTTGTAATATGCAGTCTTTTATTAATATTTGTACGTGTTTGTTGTATTTTAAGTCTGTTTTGTGTGAGTGGCTATATGTGTATATTTGTATGCATTTATAATTTATGAAACAAGCAAAGCCTTACTAGTACACACAGTTTTTTTTGCTCATGTTTGTGTTTGAAGGTTTTTATGTTAGTTCATAATTATGGGCATCATAATGCTCGTTCCTCCTTTCCATTCACGACAAGAAATGTCGGCAGGATCGAATTCGTTATGTTAGTTATGATAGACATCTTCACGTTAGCAATAGACAAGTATAATATTTCTATTGCGATGCAGTCCTTTAAACTTGACATTTCTTTATACCTCCCTCCCCCCCTTCTTAACCCTCCATTAACCCATCCCCCTTTGTTTCGTGCCAATTCGACCCTCAAGGCCTCGAATGCAACCCACCAAGTTTCAAATTTCGCGCCAATTGCCAATTCTTTAGGAACCTGGGCCATGGTGACAAAAGCTGCATGGAGTCCATTGTATGCAGGGGTGACAGGAAGAAAGGGATATTTTCTATAGCACTTTAGTCATGAATACCGTCACAGGCGCAAAGTATAGAAAGCTTCAATGGCTTTCAAGCTCTCCCCCCCCCCCCCCCCCACACACACACACAAAAAAACTGCAATTGCAAATGAGCTTTCCTCTGGTTGCATGCTGTTTAATCGGTTTTTTTGTAATGGAATATAATACCGTACACCATTTGCACGGAAGGAGGTCGAAATATAAAGAATAAAATAAGTAAGTGGTGTTGGTGCTGCAGCCTAGGCAATTTTAACTAAGCGTCAACTGTTATAAGAGTATACAAGCAACATTTTTTTTTCTGTAGGAAGCAAGGGGATGGATTAGAGGTTTTAGGAGAGTTTAGGGCTGAAGAAACTGCCTGTATACACATGCTGGGGAGAGATATGATTGCCAGTTCAGCCAACGGCTGGATACGTTTACAGTATCCGAAAACGTTGTGGAGATCAGAAGTTTTATACAAATGGGGGTTCGTGGACACATAAAGAGCCCCCACAAATTCGTAAAGTGCACCAATATAGTTTTCATTTTCAAAAGCATAATTATTGCTTTCTTGGTCACAAAAACTGGTAAACCAGCACAAAATAACGCACAATTTTTTTTTAAAACACGGCCAGTCATGCCGCCATCTTGGAGATCATCCAAGATGATTGATGATCGTGAATGATTTCCAAGATGGTGGCATGACTGGCCATGCTTTAAAAAATTGGCGTGTTATTTTGTGCTGGTTTTCCACTTTTTTGTGACCAAGAAAGTAATTATGCTTCTGAAAATGAAAAATATATTGGTTCACTTTGTGAATTTGTGGGGCTCTCTCTGTGTATCCAGGAACAGCCGTTTGTATGAAACGGGCACTGTAGTTTGGAACTAGAAAAAACTGCCTATATAAACATGCTAGGAAGCAATGGCGTGTACACCATACATTCAGACTAACAGGTGCCAGGGGCCCAACTATGTTAGGGGCCCCGGCCCACCTTTCAAATGCAAGCAGACTTGCAAATTTCAAATTTCAACATGTCTGTGCACAGACAGCACCTCGCCCTGGGTGTCAGATAGTGACTTAGTATAGAGCAGTGACATTAGCCGCCATATTGGCACCAGTATGGGTGTTGGAGGGCATAACTACAAGGTGCACTACATAAAAATGGAGGGAAAAACAACGGAAGAGCAGATTTCTTAGGCTTAAAATAACGTTGTTTTCTCCAACAACAAAAATTGCGCGTTTTAGGTCTAAGAAATCACTCTTTACAGCATCGGCTTCAGTATGACGCCCTTCTGTTTCTCTCTGCAGTGCCCCTTGCACTTAACCCTTTAAGGCTCCAGTATAGAGTTATATACAATAATACTACGTCGTGTCACTGCTCTATAGTAGAAAGCCAAGAAAGCGATCTGTTTATTTTATATGCAGCTACACGGGAACAGTAGCATGAGAACAATTTTAAAGCTGCCCAAAATTGTCTTGTCAAATTCTTCGGTAAACACTGGTTTTTGTGAACTAGAAGCCCACTTAATATTTATTTACTGGTGTGATTTATGGGACGAAAGGGTTTGTGAAATTCTTTATTTGAAGTTTCGAATGTGTTAAGAGCCACAAACTGGTACCCACCAGTTAGTATGTAAATTAGGCCCTGCCCCCCCCCCCCCTCCTCCCGCACTGCACAATCCAACACCCAATTTGATCATTTTTTGTACCGCCTTGAAAATGTATGGCTCTTAACACATTCAAAATTCTAAAAAATTTCCGCAGACCCTTCCACCTACCTTCCGAAACACACACGTCTTCTTGCACTCATGCCCACCAAACCACTGATACAACACATAGTTGCCCACCAGTTGGTGACCTGAATTAAATTGACATAAAACCATTGCTAAATATATTGGGACCAAAGTTAAGCATTTTGCCTATTTTTAATGCTGATTTTCGAAAATTTTCTCAACTTCCTTGGGGGCATCCCCCAGAACCCCCGCTTCTAGGCTGCACCGTAAGCAAGGACCAACCTGTAGTATTGTGCCAGGGGCCCACCTAGTATGAACACGCCACTGCTAGGGAGAGAATTTCGAGTTCAGTCAAGGTGGTTTGGGAGAGTTTGTACTGGAAAAACTGCCTATTTAACCAGGTTAAGGAGAGAAGTGCTACTTCAGCCAAGGGTTGGATAGGTTTAGGAGAGTTTGTGACTGGAGAAACTGCCTATTTGACCACGATAAGGAGAGAGTTGCTACTTCAGCCAAGGGTTGGATAGATTTAGGAGAGTTTGTGACTGGAAAAACTGCCTATTTAACCACGATAAGGAGAGAGTTGCTACTTCAGCCAAGGATTGATAGGTTTAGGACAGCTTGTGACTGGAGAAACTGCATATTTAACCACGTTAAGGAGAGAGTTGCTTCTTCAGCCAAGGATTGATAGGGTTAGGACAGCTTGTGACTGGAGAAACTGCCTATTTTACCACGTTAAGGAGAGAGTTGCTACTTCAGCCAAGGGTTGGATAGGTTTAGGAGAGTTTGTGAAACTGCCTATTTAACCACGATAAGGAGAGTGTTGTTACTTCAGCCAAGGATTGATAGGTTTAGGACAGTTTGTGACTGGAGAAACTGCATATTTAACCACGTTAAAGAGAGAATTTCTACTTCAGCCACGGATTGGATAGGTTTAGGAAAGTTTGTGACTGGAGAAACTGCCTCCATAAACACACTAGGGAGAGAATTAATAGTTCAGCCAATCGGATACACAGGTTCCAATTGTGATTTTCTGATCACTTCTTGCTCCAGGTTAAAATTACTTCGCATTATGGGCATACGTTTGACCTTCCTAGGTAACCAAAGGTTGTTAGTAAAGCGAAACGTATGCCCATAATGCGAAGTAATTGTGACCTGGAGTAAGACGTGATCAGACAATCGCAAGTGAAACTCGTGTATCTGATTGGCTGAACTATTAATTCTCTCCTGAGTAAATATTGGCGAATGCGAATTATAGGGTAAATACCACAAAATTCAAGTCTAAGTACAATGGAAACATACTACTGCTGTATTACCCCAAGGCCACTAGTGACACGACGAACGCAACTTCAAACTCAGTTGGCCTTGGTATTCCTAGCGTGTAGGGAAAACTCGTCCAGATCGAAACTCTTATGCAACCCTTGGAATATGAGTTAAAAGGAGGAACAAATTACGTGGTTCAGTCAAACTCAAGAGACCAGTGGCGTAAATAAAGGGGAGGGTTGCCCCCCACAAAAAAAACCTAGCTGGGGGATTAAAAATCCTTGAACAAT
>JAHWFP010244988.1:15060-42292 GCA_023313725.1 Lithobius niger | reverse complement strand
TTAGACGTGTGGTGTGACAGGGAAAGTTGATCAGAATCGCTTGCAGAATTCAGAAATACAACAAAATAATTTTCGATTTTATCGGGTTTTTTTTTTTTTTTGCCAATTAGTCGAACATGCTATTAATTATGCATAAATGTTACGGTTTGGTAAGGAACTACATTTTCAACAACAATCTGTCTTCACTGCTGAGTGTTCCGCGCAAAATGTTATTCCCGAAGTATTCTGAATTGTTTACAGTGGACTGAGAAGTGTTCTCAAAGAAATCTTCTTAAAACACAGTGAAGAACACTGCCTTGTGATTTTGTTGTTGTTTAAGAACACTTCCCAAGAGCACTTGAAGGTGTGACGAAGTGGACTGACGAAGTGTTCTCTAAGAAAGTGTTCTTAAAACCAATGAAGAACACTTCCTTGTGTTTTTTTTTGCTTTAAGAACACTTCCTGAGAGCACTTGAAGTGTACTTTGACGAAGTGTTCTCAAAGGAAGTGTTCTTAAAACCAGTGAAGAACACTTCGTTGAGAACTTTTTTGCTTAAGAACACTTCTGAGAGCACTTGAAGTGTTCTTAAAGTGTTCTTTTGAATTACAGTGTGGCTTTACATGACACATTTTCATTAGCTTTAAATCCAATTTTAAGTAGCCTTCAACTCGTTGTCGCACACACTGCGACTCACGAAGTTTTAAAGTCAAATGTAATTAAGTCGACATGTTTGTGTAGCCAGAAAGTAACGGCAACTAACGACCTCTACCCACAGAAAGCTGCAACAGGCTAGAGCGGCGTTTTCGGCGGCCATATTGTTCAATATAGCCGCGTAAGCTATTTGTCACTCAAGAACCAATCGGTACTACACTCAAATGGTGTCTGATGTTATGTTTAGCTGCAGCGAGCGTGGCAGCGAGAGCGAGGCAAGTAATTTGGAAAATAATTATTGGAAAATTAAGAAAGAATGATTAAAATTCGACGAAACTTGATTCGGCGAAACGGCGAATTATTCCCGAAATAATAGTCTCATTCATGTCCTACATTTTGCTTCTAAAAAGTATTATCAAAAGTCTTCAAAAGAAGTCTTTCATATACTTTTGGTATTATTGTTTTAGAATTCTTAGTCAGCGAAAAAATGTTTCGTGCAACAATGCTTGAGAGTGGTAATTTTTGAAACGGTGCTAGTGATTTAAGACACAGGATGCGCTGACTTGAGTGAGCGAAGCGAACGAAAATCAGCGTTTGTTAGTTAGCCAATGAAAGCAAAAGATTGGATTGTTTCTATGGCTGGTTTTTTTTAAGGGTAGGGAGACGAAGTTCCTCCCCCCCCCTCCCCCCCCCCAACAATACCATCACCACAAAACAAACGATACAGAAGCTAGTCAGCAGCAAGCCAACAAAGTTAAAATTCCGGTCGCCTTTAAGTAATTTTCAAGTTCCAATTTTGAGTGAAATTTACGAGTTAAAAGTAGGCTATAGTTTTCAAAATAAATTTCAACAACTAAATAAACTTCCGACATGGAACACTAAATAAAAATTATTATAATTGCTTGATGTTCAACAGTGTATTATGTCACATATTCAAATTTTCATACTCGTTCTATTTTTCAAACCCTCCTTTCCCTTTCAAATTTCGAAAAATGATACATTTCATAACATTATTTCTTTTGAGCTCAAAGAATCATGCTATGAAATATACAACTTTTTCTAAAGTTGGAGGGGAGAGAGAGGGGTGGCAGAATTTTTTTTAAAAAGAGAACCTCCTCATATTATTGGTGGGGGGTGGGGAGGATGTAGGGATAGATCTGAGTACAGTCGTCAGTTAACTCTGGACGGCCATAGATTACTTCCCAAAGAGCCTTGCTATCCGGATCTGTTTCTCAGTCTGTCTTACCTTCCTCCAAAGACTAAAAGAATGTGTATATTGTATTATTCAGCAACGATTGTATTGTAAAATTTCTTTCTTGTATCCATGAGCTCACCATGCCTACAACAATGTATAGCACAGCACCCTCTTTAACAATGCCTTGGCATCCCCACTCCAAAACTCATTCCATTCCCAGCTGTCAAACCAGTGAGTTACTTTTACGACATTGATAATTAGAAATTATTCCTCCCCTTTTCCTCCAAATCATCCAACTTAAGTCATCATGCCCCCATGTCATCATGTCATCATGTCATCAGTTGCATTGTAGTAGATTAGGTAGTGGTAGGTGAGTGAGGGGTTCGACAAAGCTATAAATCTCGTACACCGAAGATTAGGATTTATAAATCCGTTGTAAATCATTTAAATCTTACTTAAATCTTTTGTAAATCTTTAAATCCTGCAAATTTTCGTGTAAATCTTCAAATCTGTAAATCTGTGTAAATCTCCAAAATTTTGGGTAAATCTTCAAATCTTCTCAAAATCCGTGTAAATCTTTAAAAATTCTCATGTAAATCATTAAATCTTTAAATCCCAGTAAATCTGCAAATCTTCATGTAAATCTTCAAATCTATAAATTTGTGTAAATCTGCAAAGTTTTATGTAAATCTTTAAATCTTCTGCAATTCCATGTAAATCATTAAATCTTACTTTAAATCATTTGTAAATCTTTAAATCCCAGAAAATTCGTAAATCTCCTTAAATCCGTTGGAAGATTTACGGATTTACAAATCTCGTACACTTTTTTTGTCTTTGTCGAACCTCTCGTAGGTGAGTCTCAGTAACATCTAATCCTGAATAATAAACATCTTAGGCCCAGTACTACTTGCAATTCTTCCATAATGTTATAATTCTGCCCGTACGCTATAAGGACTCCTGATAGTGTTTGGGGGGAGGAGAGATAAGTACCCCTGCTCGTCACCGACTGACGGATATCCCACGTCATGTTCACGTCATGGTCGACGCCCATGTTCTCTTCATTATAGGTCAGCTGAAAGGAATAGAAAAAAGAAAACGAACTCTCTACGGGGATGGAGGCATGCTGTTGGATATGGCCAGGGAGTCGAAACACACACAGAAAAATTGGATTATGGTTCAGTCACCGGCCGTACCCTGGGTGTAAGGGTAGCATACGTGTCTAGCTTGGACAATAGGGCCATCAAAAACACCACTAATTCGATTGATTTCAAATCTTTTCTAATAAAGTTTTTTGTTTGTTCATCAATGAGGTTGTTGGAAAGGTTGTGTGGAACCATTCCCGACCACGACTGCATGGTTCTGCAAACATTTCCAACAAAACCATTGATGAACCAACAAAAAAAATCTTGCCTAGAAAAGATTTGAAATTCCTTTCTACACCTAAACCTTAATGCACCTAATGGATGCACATTATATGCACCTAAACATTATATGCACCTAATGGATTAATGACCCGTCCTTAATCAAAGTTCAACGTTCCCGGAGCAGTAAGTATGTCACATATAAGTTCAAAATCACAATTCAACCTCAACGAATTCAAGAGATTTCAAATTAGTAAACCTGAACATTGTCTTGGCCTCCGTTATGCTGCCTCCTCATAAAATCTTCTCATCTTTTTAAAACTCGATGAAACAGTTTTCGTTATTTTTTTGTTTCGGGTCTAGATTCCATGGGGTCCAGGATGTCCAGGGTCCATTGTTCGAGTCCCTGTTCGGGCGCAAAATTCAGGAGTTCCCTGCTATATAGTTGTTATGCCATGAATAGCTCAGTCGACGAGATGATCTTGCATACAAACAGTTTATTCCACACTTGCAAAATACATAACAAAAGCGTGACATTGTGCTTCACTCGCACACTGGTGCAATGCGTCTATTAGAGTGTGACGGCAAAAGCTCGGCCGCTTACAACAAAGAGCAAAACGCGCGGTAGGTCGCTTAAGATAGCATCAAACCTCACGATTTAAAATTATCAGTTTTTCTGAAAATAAAAATGCAAATAGCTGGCAAATCTTTTCATTCTCTCATCTTACCATATCCGTGTTCTTCATTTGGGCGCTTGTAAAGACGATTGCATTTGGAGGAGTGGCGATGGGCAGCATGAAGGCGTAGGAGCAAGCAATCGCTGCTGGAAGCATGGTATACAACGGATGCACCCTGATGGCTTGAGACTAGAAAGAAAAAAAAAACTTAAATAAGATTCACGTGGAGGCCTGTCACACTCAACCCATGGAAAAAAAACGAATTTACTATAAAAAAATATGTTAACGCTGCTGTCTTTATTACTTTTCTAATATTCACGTATTAAGGATCACCTCTAACCTCATCGTAGCCTAGGCTGGGCCTAGGCGGTAGTTATGGCTACTAATGATCCTCTGCCCAGGGCCAAGTGAGATAGGAGCTGAATTCCTCGCTCCACTCCAGGCCTGTCAGCTTGCTGCTTTTCCGGTATCAGTTCGTAACAGACTCGTTAGGATTACTCCAGTACCGTACTGCCTGAGAAGCCAAGGAAATTTGTATCTGAACTAACTGAATGCAGGACAGTGACGGTGCTAGGGGGTTGCCAGGGTGGGCCATGATCCCCCCAAAATATTTCTTCCCCCCGCTACCCCCCTTCACCACAACACTCAAGTAACCACCAGAAAATAAAATAATCAAACAAACTTGCAGGCTAAACTTGAAATCAAATGAAGAAACTGAGCTTTTATTTTTAAGAACAATTTTAGTTATTTATTTATTTTTGTAGCAACTCCGCAATATACTTATAGCCTAATTTATTTTTCGTGTGTTTATGGGTTGTTTTTCACAAAAAATTGGATTGCATTGAAGCTTACGTTAAATTTAGGTTGAATTAAACGGAACAAAGGTGCCTAATGCAGCTGATTTGAAAAAAAATAGGCAGCCTGGGGGAAGGCACCACGGTTTACCTTTGGGGGAGGGGGAGCACCGCTAAGTTGCTAAGTTGCTAAGGTGGGGGGGGGGGGCTCTCAGTTGGGACTGGATGCAGCAAGGTTTTACGAGGATTAAGCATGACAGCCAAATAGTGGTAGCTGAAGCCTTGCAGGGAACCTTATTTGTACTCTTTTCCCGTCTTTTTTTTTTGGGGGGGGGGGGGGGGGGTAGGGGAGGGCCTGAGATGGGTGGCTGTTTTCTAGAACGGCGTATGTTGTGCCGGGATCAGCTATTATGTGTATTTATTAATTTGAATTCAGTTTTTAGCTGTAACAACATACTTTTTTTTTAATTGAGTGTTTGGTTAATAAAAAACGGGGAAAAGCCCGATTTTCGGTGTCGGATTGTCACCAGCGCATAAAACAGCTGACAAACAGAATAGAATAGACATTGTCGGCCAGTAAGCTATATAGCTTTTTGAAGGCCCGAGCGGAAGATGTTAAGTGGTGGAAGGAACCTCCATCGTAAACAGTTGTTGTTTGCCGCAAGAGGGAGGAAACCGGAGTACCCGGAGGAAACCCTCGTACAACGGGCGGGAAACAACCGGAGAAAAACCCGTACACATACACTTCTCTTCCCAGGATCGAACCCGGGTCTGTAAAAAGCCAGAGATGTACAGCTGGGACCAGGAAGCCTATCGAATCTGACGCACCAGTGCTCGCAGCTACCTCTGCACCAGTACGGTAGCGGCCCACCTTGGGGGAGGGGGGGAGAGCTTCACCACAAGGCATTTATTGCAGGCTGAATTCTCAAAACAGGCTTTGTAAACGCTTCGGAGGCATAAAACTGCTGAATTTGAGCTGTTATACATGGCTCCGAAGGGGCTCAAAGCGATTCCAGGAAGGCAGGGGCAGTCACCGGTCCACGGCCTCCCCCCCCCCCCCCCCACCCCAAAGAAAATAAGGCTCTAATTACATTTAGAAAAAAAGGCTCTAATTTGCCTTTGTAAAAGCGGCAGGAAGCTTTTAACGAGGCGAGTTTTCGTTTCGTTGAAATGCCACACACGAATGGGGAGTAGTTTGTTTCTGGAGCTGATAGCCATGAAGGCCGGGTTCCTTTTGTGAAAACTGACAATAGGGAACACTTGAATGGAGTTGCCTACGAAAACGTGGTCCTTATTTTCACTGTAACAAAATAAAAATAGAAAAGTATGAACTTGGAAATTTTCAGCTCGTGGGCTTTTTATGGACCATTCTGTATATGAAGGAGGAGAGGAGGGGGGCAAGGGCTAATTTGTCACCGGCCCCGCCTAACAGCTTCACCACTGAGCGCTTCCCCCTCGCCCCCCCCAAAAAAAAAAAAAAAATTCTAAGACCGCTTAGCTGAATACCATTTTTTTGGCCTCCCCCTCCCTTTCTCTCCACAACAAAATTTACCTCCACTGATAAATACATCTCACAATCCACGAAATTTAATCTTTAACTAGGCTCATCAACAATCCGAATGGAATTTTACATTCTTTATTTAGCGTTTGATGAGACCTTTACAGCACGTTCTTCAAATTCACACTTCTGGATTTACAGTGCTGCTAAACAGGTTTGATAAGTAGCAAGGGTGACGTCATCAGCACGAAGCTTCTGATTGGTTCCCCGCGTCGCCCGTAGCAACCGAACGACCGCATCCAACAGAAAATGGTGACGAAGCATTACAGGAAAGCCAACCGTACAGTACGTACTCAAGCTAGCGGAAAGTTACATAAATATTGGCATTAGTAAACTAGTTACGGTAAGGTTTGACCTCGGTAAACCTTTAACCATACCAAAAATACATTACTAAATTATCTAAACACATAACCAAACAAAGCCAGTTGTTTAGACGTAAAAATGTTTAAAAGTTGGGATCTACTCTGCACTAAAATCTTAATTCATAAAACATTAAATAACCGTTTGTTCCCCTATTTATAATGTTTTTTTTCTTTTACAGTTGCAGTTTGGTTTTAATGTATTAATAATGGATTATGCAATATTTGAAAACTGCAGTTAGGATTCACGTGGTTTTTTCGTGGTATCTGAAACTTTACAGGAAAGCTTATTTGTGTTCCTTTCCCGTTTCGACTTCGGATCATTTAAACATAGAACGAATTCGTTTTGATGTCTGGTCATCTTTTGGAGTAGCGCAGCCAGAGGCAATCCCCGAAACGGGAGGGTCAATGATTCCCCCTACCTTAGGGGAGAGGGGGTGGGGGGGGGGGGGGGGAGTTGGAAATTAGAAAAACTTGCCATCGAAATTTCCATGATTTTTTTCTTCTTTAGCTACTAGACTAGCTACTTCTGGGTTTCCAGCTGTTCCTTGACAAAAAATTCAGTTACTCCCCAACAGGGAGCAATGCTTCTCCACGGAAACCTCCCCCCGATGGCATTACCCCTGATATTTGATTTCGCCTCCAATTCCTTATACTACTGAACTATTTTAGGTTCAAAGTAAATGATTTCAGAAACTTGTTGACGCGCATTACAAGTGTATACAAGAGCAATCTGCAAACGGACAATAAAAATGCAAACGGAATTCGAAAATTGCGATTTTTACTACCATTTCTTACCTGTAGATGTCGTTGCAAAGCAGTTGGCACATTCTAACGGCAGTTTAAATGAGTGGCGTGCACAAGAGGGGGTAAGGGGGCACTAGTGACCCCGCCATTTTCCAAAAAATGCCGGTTTCGTAAAAAAATATGGCGTCTTTCGTGCGGCCAGGCTCGGACTGGGGCCATTGTGCCAATGGCACAGGGGTCCTTCGCTACCACACTTTCGGTGCCCCTTTGGTAGTTTATTTTTTTCTACCTCCCCGCAAAGAAAAAATGAAGGGTTTTGGATTCCATGTCCGCTAATTATTTTTCTTTTCAGGCACAAATTCCCTTCTCTCTTCTCCCTCCCTTTATTTACGTTTTTAACGCATTTTTTTTTAACTTGACCCCTCACCTTCCAACCCACTCCAAAATTTCCAAAAACAGCATTACTTGAAATATAAAATGTGTGTTAAAGAAGGCACTATAGTCTGGAAGCCAGAAATGACGACAGAATATGAAAATAAGCAAAGCAACTTGAGCTCGAGCCCGTACTTTTTTTCTGCTTGGGGAGCTTATAGCGCTTCCCAAAACCCCAAGACGGTTGAAGGCACCATCACTTCAGCAGAGTTTCCTGTAAAACACATGGCGCCCCTTCCTGCTCATTCCAATAAATGGCACAGGCGCCCTTTCCTGCCCAGTCCGACTCGGTTCGTGCCGACACATGCTGGTGCAACGGTGCCTGAGAAAGGGTCTAAAACACTAAAAAATGCCTACAAGGGCAAAGAAAGGCCTCAAAAGGGCAAAACAGAGGGCAAAGAAAAGGGCCACCAGAAATAAAACGTCTGCTGCTAGAACTTACGATTTGGAAAAAAAAACTGATTCTCGGTGCCGCGCTAACGCGTAACGCGTATCGGTTTAGTTAGTGCCACTCGAACACCGAATTTCGGAAAGTCTACTAAAACAGCTGATAAATACCAGCGGTACACCTGTTTTTTTTTTTTGGGTGGGGGGGGTTAGGGGGAAAAGGGGGGGAAGAGCCTCATCGCAAGACCCTTTGTTAATAAGGCATTTATTGCAGGGTGAGTTACGAAAAGAGGCCTTATAAATACTACGAAGGCACAAAAGTGCTGAAAATTGAGCTATTTTACTTGGCTCTGAGGGATTTAGAGCAACCCCCCCCCCCACAACTTCTTAGACCTTTTAGCTGAATTCCATTTTTTGGCCTACCTCCCTACTTTCTCCCTCCAAAATAAAATGACTGATTGCGCCACTGATAAACGCTAATAATCCGCGAAATTACAGCTATCTAACAAGTCTAAACCACAATCCGAGTGTTACCTGCCATGCTTTATTTAGCGTATGTCAAGACCTTTGTAGCACACTCGTCAAATTCACAATTCTGGATTGCAGTACTGCTAAATAGGTATGTGCTGTCGCGACGGATGACGTAATCAGCACGAAGCTTCTGATTGGTTCCCCAGCGTCGCCCGCAGCAACCAAACGACCGTAGCCAACAGAAAATGGATACGTGAGCATTACAGGAAAGCCAACGGTACAGTACCCGAGCTAGCGGACAGTTACGTAAATTGGCATTCGTAAACAGTAGTTACGGTAAGGTTTGAACTCGGTAGGGTAAACTCTACAGTAAATTTACCAAAAATACATTACTTGGTAATCTAAACACTACCAAACAAAGCCAGATATTATTTCTTCTTTGTTTAGACGTGACAATTTTTGGACAGTTACTAAAATCTTACGCAATACAACATTAAATAACTGTCTCTTCCCCGATTTTTAATGTCCAATGCTTTTTTTTTTGGGCAGTTCCGTGGTTTTAAAGGCACATAACTCCCTCCGGTATATTTTAACAGTTTCACTCGATACATTACCGGAAATAGTTTTATATAAACTGATTTACCTTTCATTTGCTGGTCTAAGGGTACGATGCAGATGTCAGTAGTGGCGCGTGAATGTTATTAGGCTTGTTTTAAATGGCTCGGTCCGAGCGGTATATAACTCCCGCCACATCGCTGGCAAGCCGCGGCCCTGGAGGAAGGATAATTAATCCTTCGCTCAAGAGTGCGACTTGGTCGTAGGATGTGTCACGTTGCAGCGGCCCCAAAATGAGTATGACTAGTGTCGTAGAGCAATGCGCGCTGCGGTCGTTTGAACTATATTTTAGCGTAGGTGACGCAGAGTAAAGCGGCCAGGACGGAGGGATTTATGTACCTTTAATTAATGGTTTTTGCAATAGAGCAATGACATTTGCCGCCATATTGGCACCAGTATGGGTTTTGGTGGGCATAACTACAAGGTGCACTACATAAAAATGGAGGGAAAAACAACGGAAGAGTGGATTTCTTAGGCTTAAAATAACGTTGTTTTCTCCAACAACAAAAATCGCGCGTTTTAGGTTTAAGAAATCACTCTTGACAGCATCGGCTTCAGTATGACGCCCTACTGTTTCTCTCTGCAGTGCCCCTTGCAGCTAACCCATTAAGGCTCCAGCATAGAATTATATACAATAATACTACGTCGTGTCACTACTCTATAGTTGAATGCTGCAGCCCCATTTCATTTCTTCAAGGTCTGTTCGGCATACGGCCAAATAAATCGCATCGGTACATTTTTGTATGGTTAGTCCCGCCACTCGGCTAAATACATACGGTCAACTGACAAGAAGCTTAGTAATTCACATAACTTGATTACCTTGCAATCACCCGGAAAATAGATTACACGTAGAAATAAATAAATTTCCGTATAGCCTTTTGCCACAAAGCTATTAAATTTCTGGACTGCACTTAGCTCTTGAAGTAAATGGCGACATGTTCGTTTATCCAGTAAATGTTTCAAGGAAGATAGGCAGCATTCTTTTTGTGCGGACGGTGTCACCCTCGGTCGACAGAAAGCGGCAGCAAGACAAATCAATCGCACCAGCTGCGCTTTCGGCGGCCATATTGCACAACTCAGTCGCATATGCTATTTTTCATCCTAGATCCGACCGGCACTGTAGTAGAGCCCTGGCCTAACTTTATAAAGCGTTAGCGAAAACGGATTAGAGAAGGCAGTACGGCCTGTGTGGCCGGCCGTACCCCATGCTAAATTGTGATCGTTTACCAATACCATGCTTGTGCTCGGATTTTCAAAAATCGAATGTTGCACAAAAGGGAAGGATTTGCGCTAATCGATCGCCGAATCATAATTGTAAGATACTTGACTAAAAAAAATTTCAAATTGGTGTGATGGTAAAAATAACAAAACCATTCTGAGAAATTGCAAACTGGTCGCATATATGTGCAGTGGTTCCCGCACCGCAGGGACGGACGGACATCTCACGGTGTCTAATAATCATATAGACTAGTTGGACCCGTGCTGCTGCACGATGATCGAATTTCCCGAACTTCGATTCTCCCGGTGTTTTGCCGTCTTAGGAAAGTAATTGGCGCTGTCATTTTTTTCCTCCCGACCTCCACCCGCACACCTCAGCCCTCTTCCGGGCCCCCCCCCCACCCCCACCCCGCTACACCCCCTCCCAAACTCCTCCAGTGTGGGGTGTGTATGTCCCCGGCGTCCCAGGTGTTTAGTCTTTGGTTTTAATGCTCAACCCCCAAATGCGGTCCCCCCCCCTCAGAGAAACGGCCACCCTTTCCCACGATAGTGTGATTTCTCTCCTTCCTACTATTCGTTCTCCTTTTCTCCCCCTTCTTACCCCTCTTTGGCCAGGAAAATCGGGACATTCACACAGATATTTTTAAGTGTAGCCCCGGAAAAATCACATTGGAGTTTGATTGAAGTCTAAAACAAAACCCAATCACTGATAAAGCCAGCATGCAGTAAGCAAGTCCGCTCATCAACGAAAGTCACAACGACGACAAATGTCACATTCCACAACAAAAGCGGGCACACTGTGATTATAACTGTTGCAATTATAATTGTTGTTCATTTACCGAGTATTTACGCTCGTTAAACCCTTTGAAACCCTTTGAGTATAAACGGTCGCGCACGCAATGATTGTTACTGCTTACTTTAGAACAATTCAGCTCAGCTCTGAAATTAAGAAAAGTAGCTTAGTTGGTTTAAAACTATACGGGTTTAGCTGAAACATGGGGTCTTTCATTTTACACCTATGAACTTATTTAGCCGAAAGTTTGAAATACATAAACACGTGCACCAAGAATTGTTATGCACCACAGTAAAGACATCACATAGCGTGTGGGCTGTTAGACTCCTGTAAGTATAATAAATAATTAAATAAATAAATAAATAAGACATCACAGGCGTGAACAAAGAATGAAAAAAAAAAACCAACGTTACTTTTAATTATAACGATAAAACTTAACTGCTGCTGCTTACGGTATAGTAGATTACTAGCTGAAGCCCGTGCTATGGTTGGACGGTCTGCAACACTAATAGCTTACATGTATTTTTCTTGTACTAATTACTTTCACATTTCAACAGCTTACAAAGCTGGAGATTCTTTTACACGTATTAGTGCGATACTGATTGCTTAATGTATTTTTCGTGTATGTGTCCTTTATTGCATTTTTAAGTTCGAAAGTTGGAGATTCTTTTACACGTATTAGTGCGACGCTCATGGCTTACATGTCTTTTTCTTGTACCTGTTTCTTCAGAAAAGTTTCATTAAGTTTTTTACATCCGTATTTTAATACGTTTAAGCGGGTTTTTTTTTTTTAATACTAATTCCGCATTTCAATATAGAAACGCTCCCAGAAAAAGCATTAGCATTAAGGAGTTATTGGGCGTTAAGTTAGTTTTAACTGCAATTAAGTTTTGGAATAAATCTCGTCAATTTATTTGAATACCGGAAGTAGACAAAGATGGCCGTCCTCTCAGGGTGAAGGATTTTCGATTCAAGGTCCAGGACATCCTTGTTGGGAAAACATTCCATCAAAAATCTCGTTTCCACGAGATAAGATCGTGACAGAGGAACGTGATTTCTCGTAAACTAAATCCTCCCGAGACTGGGACGAGAAGACGTTGAGGGAAAAAAGCAATGTTTATGAAATGTAATCTGCTGTTGACGAATCCGCTGTTATGAAATTCCCAGGACACAACGCAGATGACCAAGTTGAATGATTGTGTTTTAATTTACGTGTAGGACGGAGAACTGAAGCCGCTGTAGTAACAAAATAAGTATCAACAGCAGTCTGATAGCATCCGTCGACTGCATGATGACGTGGTGATCGCATACCGGTTTTCACATTCTCCAGATGCTACGACGGATGTTTGTTTGTTCATTCATGCAAATCAGTTAATTGTACATAAAGAACATTTGAAATGTTAAGATAGTATGTAAGCTTTCCAATACAGGTGTACAGAGTAATAAAAGACATAACATTACTAGCTGAAGCCTGTGCTGCACACGGGTGGTGTTTGATGCTCCGTTTGCAACAGTGGGAAGGTTTGCTCTCTCTCTCATGTGGTTGTTGCGGAAGGCGTGTACCCCTGTGTATGTATTTTTGCACACATTGGCTAACAAACGCTGATTTTCGTTTGCTTCGCTCACTCAATCAGTGCCTCCCCTGACCCGGACTACGTACACTTACCCATGAACATTTCCCACCGGAAATAAAGACATACGCCTTTGTGCAACAAAGTCCAAACATTTAACCAGCCGGCTTTGTAGTTTTGTTTTTCTGGGAGGGGCAGAAAGTAAATAGCGTTTTTTTAAATTTACCCGAGTTTCACTAATCCTTTTATTTTAACCTTTAGCAAGCGGTTAATGTCTCATTCAGCGTGATGTGTCTTGGGCCGGCATCACCCAGCAAGGCCGTTCCCATACTCCATGGTTCAAGTATGCTATTCCTTTTCTTTGATTCTGGGCAGAAAATAAATAGCGTTTTCAATATTTAAACCAAGTTTCACTAATCCTTTAATTTCAATCGTCCACAACGACAGCACCGTTAGCCAGCGGTGTTAATAATAAGCTGGATATGCCTGAAGCATTGTTTTATTCAAGTTTTCAGTTTATTGCCAACAATCAATCATTCCATTTATAACCATCGAATGCCCTCATTATCAGAAGAGATTGTTGTAAGTAGTCACCGGCCATTCCGCATTGGTTTTTGCAGACTGGTGGCTCAGGTAGCCGGTGTTTTCCCGTTGTACAACACTGGCTGTACTAAAACTCGTTTTTATTAATGTAGGTTAGTGATGCAAGCTTTTACTACACTCCGTGCATGTCATGTGCACGCCCGTAACACACGTAGCACGCCAGCATTATGCACCAGCATTGAATTTAATGGGACCAAAAGCGAACCTGGCAGCATTCGAATAACGCACACAAACCAAGTGGTTTTTTGGGCCGCACTAATACATGTAAAGTGCTGTAATTTTCTTACTTGTCCTGTGGCTTACGTGCGACGGTTTTAGATATCAACAGCTATGCTTATGAATAAAAGTGGGCCTATTGGCCGTTTTGATTAATTATGTTGAACTTATAAATAAATAAATAAATAAATATGTTGGACAGCGTGGTACCTCTGTTCTATGAAAAAGAAAGTAAATGTATGGGCACGTTTACGCAACCACTCGCTTTTGCATTCTCGCAGCTGGAAGCTAGAAATCGCCTCAAATTCCAACATGGCGGAGGTTTTATGTCTGCCGCCTCGCAACGAAAACCGCAAATAACGTGAGTTCAGAAGCGTTTGGGAAAATTGTTTCGTCATGAGGAATTCTTTATATTATTGGGACGGATGATAAGACTGCAAGCATATTTACTCAAACGATGTCGGATTTAGCTAATCCATTTAGCGTTGTTACCATGGCAATGTCACCTTTGCCATCGCGATTGAATTCTAGCTGTAAGAATGCAGAGGCAAGTCGCTGCGTAGACGCGCCCTTAGGCTTAACGTTCTTTTCCCACCCTAATTCTACGTTGTTACATGCCTCCAGGCTACTTTTTTAACTCTACATTTGTTAAACATTACAATAATTCTATACCACAAGAAGGAATGGTGAAAGTGTATGCTTAATGAGCTACGTTACATGTTCAGATGTTGAAACTTGCCACGTTCGCTTTCGATGCCATCACAAACGACGCTGGTGCATAATGCTGGCGTGCTGACCGGCGTTCTGGGCGTGGATGCGACCTGTATGGTATGCCTTAAAAGCGTCCAGTAAAAATGTTACACCTTATACCAGACAATCTTAACATTGCAAAGGGTCATTTTGTTTTTTAATATGATACGTTCCATCTTTGTTTTGTTTTGCTTATTTTTGGGGTTGTTGTTTAATTTTTTCATTGAAACAATAATTTTGATAGGACGTGACGAGTTCGTGGTTGTTCAACAGATTGTTCTTCCCTTAATTATTTATACAGGTGATATCCTTTAAAACATGCTTGGTGCTCTTCGTGATTGCTACACTTCAAGAAGTTGTATTCCTCCTGTAAATACGATCCAAATACTGACTGAAGTTCCTGTGCTTAGTTGAAATACGGTACATATGTTCTTTTGTGGGAGACAGATTTTAATCAAGATACTATAAATAGAAAATATTTAATACAATAGTTCTAGTGCTGCGGTTGCAATAGTTTTCCTATTTATTCATATAGTTTGTTTTATGAAGAATTTAGAGTTGGAAGATAATTGATTTTAGAGATATAGTTAAAGCCACGTTTGTTGCTTAAAACCACGGCCGTATTTACCACTTTGCTCGTACACATTACCTCAACAAAATCTTCACGCTCGCCGAAAGCTGTTTGCTAGTTTATCAATATTTTTTTCTAATAGTTTCTAGTTTCCATTAAAGGAATTTTGCACTACGTAAACAATTATAACATTATAAATATTATTAAAAAAATAAAAAAAAAAATGACATAAGACAATAACTGCCACAACACTGTCGTAAGTTCTTCCTATTTCCGTAACTTGGATATTTTTCGCACAAAGAATAGCCTCTAGCGGCGATCAAAAGCCGTATAGGGAATGAGGATTTGGCAACGAAAATTCGAAATACAACATGGCGACCATTTTGGGTTTCTTGGATCGAAAACAAACCTTCGACTTCAGGCGTTCATTAATTAGTTCGCCATTTTGTGCTGCAGTAGGAGACGTTTTCTTGTTGTCTTAAATCGACGGTGTCTTAAATCGACGGTGTCATGCCGTATGCCTCATACTTCGGGTCACGAGCCACGAGGAAAAGATATCTGTCCACATTATTGGCATGGTTACGTCTCTCCATTCGCGTAACTAGAAACCAGAAATCTCTAAAATTCAAACATGGCGGCAGTTTTAGCTCTGCCGGCTCGCAACGAAGACAGTCAATAATGTGACGTTAGAAGCGAACTGCGAAAACTGTTTCGTCAGGAGAATTCTTTATCTTATTGTCACGTATTATACGACTAAGCATTTACTCAAACGATGACGATTTAGCTAACCCAAGTAGTGTTGTTACCAAGGCAACGGCGCCTTTGCCATCGCGATTAAATTCTAGTTGCAAGAACGCAAAGGGCACGTCGTTGTGTAAACGTGCCCTAAAGCAAGAAGCAACCAGCAAATTTAGTATTAACTAATTAAAAGTGAGCGGAAAATTTTACGTTGTTAGTCATCGAGTAAAACACGCCCTTAAGCCGTAACCAGACTAGCGGCTCACAGTTGCACGGCGACGCAGTATGGTGTAAAAAAGACTTCAATAGTGGTCCTTAAACGGACCACCAACCATACGATTGCAGAAATTTTCTTCTGTCTGGAGAAGGCTTAAAAGTTCACTAAGCAACATCATTTGAGCAAAATATTTCATCTCGATTGATTAAATTGTTACTGAGATACAAATGTTTGCAATTCATGCTTTCCCAACCTTTAAAATTATTGTAAGATAATAGTGCTACACACTCGCCTAATTTCGGGGCTAAATTTTTCAGCGTTATTCAAGTCAAGTCGTCTACTCTCCGTTCATCCTATTGATACATACACCACTTTTCAAGATTTCGTATTCAAGACTTCAGGACTGGTATTTTATTTTTATTTTCAACGACATTCCCAAGTTTTCAAGTAGTCGCATAAACCCTGAATTATTTTAATCTGTAGGTCTGTACTAAGCGCACTAAGACTATGGTTTTTACGCTTTTTCAGCGATGTCGTTTAGCCAAGTTGAATTAACCAATCTGACCTATCGTGTTCTAAAGTAAAAACTGTAAAAACATGTGATTACAGCAGTAAGGTTTCACATGGACTAAACAGTACAGGAACACTGCGGTATGTGAAACCTTACAGGAAAGTTTATTTATGTTCCTTTGCTGTTTTGACTTCGGATCAGTTAAACCTTACCTTAAACATCAAACGAGTTTTGTTTTCGAAATGTTTATGGTTCAATGGAAAGAACTGAAAAGGAAAATTTTTTCTGCGTTTTTTTTTCCAGGGATTTATTTATTTACTAGCTGTTAACCGGTCACAAACGACGGGAATTTATGCTCGCGTTTCTATCCAGTATTAACGTTTTCTCATGATAATACTCCTCGATAATGTTGATGCGTCATAATACGTCACTCTCATTGCTTGGCTAGCTAACCTTTGTTGTCCAAACAAATAGAGGAAAACCGAAAGAAATAAGGATGACGCAAGCACTTACCATGTCGGCGAGAACTGGTAGAAAGATGGTGGCTGTGGCTGTATTACTGGCTACTTCAGTCATCATGGCTGTCATGAGAGAGATGACCACAACAATGGCCGCTGGGGGAAGAACCTTGAAGACTGACAACTGCTGACCAACCCACTTCGAAAGACCGCTAACCTAAAGAGTAAACAATACATGACTACATTAGAAGCGAAGAATCGTTAAACTTCCTCCCTGAAATAACTTCCACAAAACTTCCAGAGTCAGTTAGGGGTAGTTACATCCATTCCATGAACCCAAGAGCTTAAAGATAGGTTACCACCAAATGAAAGTCTTCAGTACCTAGCGCCATTAAGTTCTGCCTAAACCATGCGCAATGGCTGTTTGCCGTGACGTCACCATGAGTTAGCCAATGACGAACGAGAACAACGGCTGTTTGGCCGTCTGATTGGACTAGCCCAGTCACGTGATATGCACGTCACAGCAAACAGCCATGGCGTGTGGTATAGCGCTTGCTTGCAGCAGACAAAGGAACGCACAAAGAAATTTCTGTTAACGCAATAAGCAAGCTGCGTGCCTCCTTAATTGTTGAGTGAAAATTTGGTACATCCTCGCGCACCTGGCAGCCATCTGTAAAGATTAACGATATTACTGCCACTAGATGGCTTCTCGGTTGATAATTTATAGCCTACTGTGGCGCCATTACAGCTTGCTTCAAGGTGCATGAGGAGGTACCAAATTTTACTCAATAATTAAGAATGCACGTGCCTTGTTTGTTGTGTGAAAAGACATTTCTTTGAGAATTCCTTTACTTGTTGCGAGCGAGAGCCCAGATGGGGTTAGATGCTGCAAACCTTCGTTTTGTGGCAATCCGCCTTTAAATTTGTCAGTTAATAATTTGTTTTATGGGAAGGAACAATACTTTAACCCATAATTCTCTCATATTTATGTTGTTTTTCGCAGGAAGCAGTTAAAACTACACTAGGCTATCGACGGTGATGCCTACTCATCCGTACGAATATGTTTACCTAACTGCTGACTAATTCTTACGAATAGCACTTACCTAAACTCACAGGACAGCTTAGCACTGTAGCCCCCCACCCCATAAATGTTGTTCTTAAACGTGCAGTGAATTTCTCAATCTCACGGTATGTCGTCACGGCGAAAGCATCAGACTCATCGGTTCTTCGAGATAGGTTTTTTCCAATGTATCTAGCAACTAAAGATGGCGAACCTGCAGTTTTTATTCTCTAGGATTATTTATTTAACTTAAAAATGCTTATCAACACCCTTAACAACAAAGCGTGAGGGAGAGCGTATGACGGTGATCATACGTTCTGAAATAAATACAAATGCAAACCTATTTCCGTAGCCATTTGGAATGAAATACCAAACCCCTTGAGCAGGAACTGAACCCACAACCTTTAAGTGTACATTTTTGTCATCAATGGACACTGCACCCGGCTCCTTGCTTGTACTTGAGACAGTCGCTAATTCCTGTGGTCTCATAGGTGAGTTTCCTGGATCCGGTGTTCGATTTTTGGTTGTCTTGGCTTTCACACTCGCACCAACAAAGAGATGGGTTGCTAGGCACTAAACATTTTACGGGTTCTGTCGGTCACTGCACAGGTGCAGCTTGAGTCTCATGTTCCATCTCTACCGAGCCCTTGTCTGCAGCAAGGGTGATTATGTTTGCATGGTTTATGGTGCGGCTAATAACTCAACCACCACATGTTAGACCCTGTGCACCACAGTGGCCTATGTTTGGCGACTGAGGCTTTTCGCACAACTTTAGTGGTCAGCCTCTATACTGGAGCCTCGGAACCACTTTTGGCAATTCGCCAACAGCACAGCAGCTAGCTATTCAGTATGCTGTGTGACTGTGTGCTGTGTAGTCCAGTCCTGATTGGCCCGTGGTTTTTTGAACGAGACTTGTGCGTTGGCAGATGAAGGGTGGGTAACGTCCGTGATAGGCTCCAGCAGTCTTGTCGGGAGATGGACCCTTGAAATGCCGCACGTCTTGAGGCTTAGAGAAGGGCCAGTGGGTTCTTGGCGTGTTCCAAGTGGCATTTTCACATTCCGTCTGGCAGCCCTCCCTAAAAGTTCCACTCCACCAGCAATATACTTGAAGGAGTTTTGACGGCTGTGTCATCGGTACGTCGGATATCGGTGACTTTTCACTAATAAGTCGAAGTCAGCAGTTGGCGTAGCTTGTGCTTGTGTGCATGAGGGAGTGTCTGTTTCCTATCGCCTTCCATCGGGCTGTTCTGTGTTTTCGGTAGAGCTTCTGGCATTGGTCTGGCTGTGGAATGGATCCTCGACCTTCGGGGCACTCATTTAATCATTCATCTTCAGTGATTGCATGAACGCTCTGGATACCTTAGCTTCTTGTAACCCTCGAAACCCCTTGACACAGTGAATCTAGGCTCTGGTTTCTCACATGCCCGGCTAGCGGAAGACTTGATTTTCTGCTGGATCCCGGGCCATGTCTGAGATGCATGCTGCTTAACAAGCCTTGTGGGACAATTAACAAGCAATAAGTTGCGGGCTATTAAAAGCAATGTTCAGGCATGGCACTCAGCTTGTCGACACAATCGCCAAGATGAGGTGGTGTTGGCCCAATGACGCGTCACACCACTCCTTACAGATTGCTGCTTTTTGAGGGGAATAGCCCTGATGAATGCCATTGTTGTCGCCGGCCACTTATTGTCCATCATGTGCTTGTAGATGGTCACCATCTTGGTGGTATTCGTCGTCATCTCCATCTTCCGCAGGACTTACAGCGTCAGTTAGAAGATCCTGTCTACCATTGAAACGTGAAGCAGGAGGTACAAATATATGCTAAGACCCACATTGGTGGTTTGTTTAACATTGCTGTAACGTGGGGCGCAGTGGCAACCTGGAACACTGCCCTGTGACTGAGGTTGGCGCTAATGACCTAGCTGTCGACATGCAAGACAGCCTCAACCCTCCCCCCTTTGAAGCCAGCTGCCGCAGCTGTACTTCTAAACCATGCTGACGAGGCCACACGAAAGGCCATGTCCGTATGGCTCAGCTGTAAAGCTTTGGTCTTTGGTCACAAAGGTCGACGGTTCAATTCCTGCTCAGGTGTCGCGAGGCAGTGCTCCCTACCGTGTCGCCCTCCTCGCTGGGACTGTTGTCCTTAGACAGGGTGCTTCCTGAGGAGACTGAGGCAAGCTCAGGAGGCAGCGCATGGTGCACTATCTCCCGTCCGTCGACAGTAGTTCTGTAAGTAATGTTTGGAAGCGTGAAATAAACCCAGATTAATGCTTGTGGAAGATGCTTCGTCTGAGTTTATCCGTGGCCAGAGAGCCCAATCGGGGGGAGATTCCCGACACAGGCAGTGTGACATTTAAGTCCAAAAGGCAACAGAAATAGGTTTTCAGCTGTATTTATTCACCACTAATCTAGCAAAATGGCTTTTCATTCTTTTCATACGCTCTTAAAATTCTTCTTTTGTGACAAAGGCTATCATGGGTGTGACACGGTGCAGCATGGCATGCGAGCTTTACTTTATGTGAAATCACTATCATAGTGAAAATTTCAAGCGGCCTCGTTTGCTTGAGCCGCAATTATTAGTGGCGGAATTTTGAAGTACACTGAAGCATTGTCGGTTTCCATCAGCTTGGCACGGCACACGTTTCGGATTTCAGACAGCATAATTAATACGTACTGAGCCAGTTTGTGCCATGCCGTGCCATGCCATGCCAGCCTCTTGTTGTAGAGCGGCCATCGTGGCTTGTGTCCCCACGGCATGACACGGCACGCAAACATTATTCCGAGTGAAATCTGTGAATGCAGCATGGAGCGGCATGCCACGCAAACATTATTCCATGCGAAATCACTACAACACTGCGATGAGGATTCTTACGTGGAGCTCATACTTGTCAACAAGCAAAATTCTTGTTTCAGCCTAATCCAGACTTACCTTTGCTGCTTCGGCCATGGCAAATCCTCCACCAATCAGCAGAATTACGTTCCATGGAAGCTTCTCGTGCACAGCCTTCCACGTCAGAACTGGAGCAGGAGACGTTTCCTGGGCAACACCTATCAAACACACAATTAGATACGTCACAACAAACATGTAATACTGGGGAAAAAAAAGTCATGGGACATGGCTTTCCTTATACGCAAATAACAACAAATAACAGAGGAAATCAACAGCCAGGAATGTTTTGGCGAAGAATTAACGCATCATTTTAAAGTACCCACTGCTCACTTCCGACCTGGGTAGTGTGACGTACTGCCAGGCTCCTTCAGCAGCCATGGGATCTATTCTGGCCTTCCGTACAATTCATGCTCTTAGGGCGCGTTTATGCAGCGAGTCGCCTTTGCATTCTCGCAGCTAGAACTCAATCGCGATGGCAAAGGTGACATTGCCATGGTAACAACGCTAAATGGATTAGCTAAATCCGACATCGTTTGAGTAAATACTTGCAGTCTTATAATCCGTGCCAATAATATAAAGAATTCCTCATGACGAAACAATTTTCCCAAACGCTTCTGAACTCACGTTATTTGCTGTTTTCGTTGCGAGGCGGCAGACATAAAACCGCCGCCATGTTGGAATTTGAGGTGATTTCTAGCTTCTGGCTGCGAGAATGCAAAAGCGAGTGGTTGCGTAAACGTGCCCTTACCATGATAAGCAGGCACGAGAAAGTTCAGCAAATGCGTGGTTTCCACGTTTTACTAATTTAATCCTGGGAATTTCATCTAGGGAATCAATCAACCATGGTAAATGATGAGAAATGGAGTCATAAAACCAGATTAAAGGTATTATAAGTTATGCAAAATTACACCGAGTATTTGCAGGCTAAAACGTTTTCTGGATAATAAACCTAATCTAAATTTATGTATGTTACTGAGGCGAGGAGACGACTTTACTGTTTAAAAAAAAAGGGGGGCCGCTACTCGCCATTCATCCTGTGATGTTCAATGGTTTTTTTTTTATATACATTGTTTCCATAAACTCTCTTTAAAATTCAATAAATTTAATTTAAGAGATTACAAAAACATTTGATGAGATATCTAAATTAAATGTGGCCTACGTACCAAGTGGTTGTCAAAGTTTGTAATCACATTGCAACAAGGTTTTTAATCACCCTGCATTTGTGTAAATTTTGTAGGTACCACGTTGATGAAAGCTATTGTTTAAAGAACCTCTAAAAAATGGCTACCCCTCAAGAGAAAGCACAATTTAGATCATGGTTATTGAAACTTCGAAACTAAGTATGGAAGAGATCTACCGTCACGTCATTCAATTCGTGCACAGCACACGAAATTTAGGGGAAAAGGGGACAGTATTAGGAAGAAAGGGATTATTTTGTACATAATTGATAAAATTCGATAAACTAATCACTTTTTTCAGTTTAAACAAATTTTCTGAAACTCGGCATGCCATAAAGCACTTAAAAAATGTGAACATGGGATGTTGTAAGGGGATGCTCGACCATAATGGAGCGTGATGGAGAGGATGTGAACTGAGAGAAATCGTGAAGAGGCGAGGCGAGAGTGAGATGGAACTGATTATTAAAGGTGACACCGAGATAAAGTATGAAGGGCTGAGCTAATACTGAGATGAAGAATGACGAGATGAGCTGGGACAAGATGAAACGTGAAGGGACGAGGTGAGACTGAGATGAAGAATTATGGGACGACGTGAGATGGAAATGAAGCATGACGAGATGAAGAATGATGAGACAGGATAAGAACTAGATAAAAATCGAGGTGAAGAATGATGAGACGAGGTGGAGCATGAAGAGACACATTGTGACTAGGATGAAGCATGATGATACGACGTGAGATTGAGATGAAGCATAACGAGACATTGTGAGACCGAAATTACATAACACAAGACGTAGTAAGACCAAGATGGCGTGTGAAGAGACAAAGTGAGACCAAGATGAAGCTTGAGACGAGGTGACCCGAGAAGAAGCATGACGAGTTGAGGTGACAGTGCGATGAAGCATGATGAAATAAGGTGAGGTCAAGAAGAGGCATGTTGAGACGAGGTGAGACCGAGATGAAGTGTGAACAGACGAGGTGAGGAGACATGGTGAGAGTGAGTTGACACATGACGAGATGAGATGAAACCGAGATGAAGCATCCAAAACGTTGTGAGATGGAGATGAATTATAACGAGATGAGGCCATACCGATATAAAGCGTGAAGAGGCAAGCTGAGATCGAAGCAACATGAGATGAAGCATGACAAGCCTAGGTGAAAACGAAATAAAGTATGACGGGGTGAGATGAGACTGAGATGAAGTATGATAATACTTGGTGACACTGAGATAAAGAATGACGAAATGAGGTGAGGCCGAGAAGCAGCATGATGAGACAAGATGAGTCTGAGATGAAGCCTGAATAGGCGAGGTGAGACTGATGAATCACGACGAGACATGGTGAGACTGAGATGTAACATTACGAAACGAGGTGACACTGAGATGAAGCATGAAAAACTGCGACGTGACTGAGAGAAAGTATGAGAAGATGAGCTGAGGCCATGATGAATGATGATGAGATATGGTGAGACAGACAAAACATGGTGACACGAAGTGAGACTGAGATGAGACGTGAAGAGAGAGACAAGTTGAGGTCGAGATGAAGCTTGAATAGACGTGGTGAACCGAGACGAAAAATGACAAGATGTGTTGAGACTAAGATGAAGCACGACGAGACCGCGACGAAGTTTCATGAGATGTGGGGAGATTGAGATGTAGCGTGACAAGGTGATCTGACCGAGATGAAGCATGATGAGATGTGATGAGACATATGAAACACGACGAGACGAGGTGAAATCAAAATATGACGTTCAAATTAAAGAAAGCTGGACGTTTTACTGAAATATTTATCTGCAGCATAATAATGGAGTTTTGTTACCTTAAAATAATTATACGTCAGCGAACTTGTCACAATAGAATGGAAAAGAGTACGGAGTAACAGCAAGTACATATTTAAGGAAGTAGTACAGAAAATATTCTCAGAGAAAATGTCCAAGGGGCAAGTCACTTTTTCCATAGCTGAAAAATTATTTACCGTTAGATGGCTGCACTTTGAGGTCAAAGACGCAACTTTCATCTTTAGATAATTTATACTTCTACTGTTTCTCCTTTAAATCACTAAAGTAGCCAGGTAACAAAAGACGAAATACGAAAATTCAGTAAAGATAAACAGTAAAAATTACCAATTCCATATTTTGCGTAAAATTCCCAACATTTCTAACAAAGTATCAGTGTTTAAAAAATAAGCATGTAGCGTGAAAAACTGAAAAATTTACGCTACAAAATTTTTTTTATGCGTATAATGCAGTCAGAAAAACTGGTTTTATAAAGATTTTTCCAACGGCACTTTACAAGGCCAGAAAATGCCGGAAAATAGCAAAAATGCATCAGCTTCCGGGGCTCTTATTCGGTTCTCCCTCCACACCATTCGGCTAAATGCCTATGTGTTGCCCCCTCAGTACAAAACCCTAGTTACGCAACGGCCCGTTAATCAACAATACAATGATTGCTGTTATTTTGTTTATTTTAAACCTACATCACTACTTCATTAAAGAAAAGCAAATATTACACTAAACACAAACATGTAACAGGAAAAAATGGTTTTACCCTGGCAATTAATACTTGGTTTCCTCCATCTGGCTGGCAGAGCAAACATAAGAATTGCTATCGCCATCACTACAGTAGCATCATGTACTTTCCTGTAAAAAGAAAAAAGAAAGCTTAAACAGGACAGAACGCCAAATAGGCCCATTAAGTGTTAAATAAATACGGATGCAAACCTATTTACGTTGCCTTTTGGATTTAAAGGCGCCTGTTCACCGTTTTGATTGTGTTGCCCGTATTCTAAACACAGCATCCACGTTCCAGATTCTTCGTCATCCAATAGGCTGAAGTGGGTCACGTGATCTCGTTTTGGTTACGAAAATCACGGCGCTGCTGCGAAGTGTTGTTCTTTTTTTTTTAATTTACCGCTTTTTTTTTTTTAATTGTTCGAAGATTCTACGCTGCTGCATTATAGGAGTTGAAATGGTCAAAAGGCGCCTTTAAATGACAGGCTGCCGTAATGGGGAATTGAACCCGCAACCTTTGAAACCAAAGGCTGAAATCCTACCGCTAAGCCATACCGATAGTCATTTAAGTCCAAAAGGCAATATGCATAGGTTTGCATCCATATTTATTTTACTAAAACCCCCGAGTAGCGGTCAGTCTGGGACAGTTAGACGTGTGGCCCACGTTGTTGTAAGGCCGATAGCAGTTCAGTTTGAAATTTGACAGGTGGCTATTAAATGGAACTGTTGCCAATGGTTTTTTTTTTTTTTTTTTATGTGAATGGGACAATCACATCCTTTTAGAAAATCTCAAATTCTTTGAAAAAAACAGGAAACAAAATTCCTGGTAAAAGATTTTTTGACATTTTCGACGATTTCTCGACAACGGTTTGTGCTATTGAGATGCGGTAAAGAACGTTGTAAAGCTCTCAAAAATACGCTTCGAATGGTGTACTTTTTTTTCTTAAAACCTGTTAAATTTTGTAAAAGTTATTGCAAAAAAATGCAAAAAATTCCAATTTGTGTACACTTTTTCGAATATTTCTCAAGAACGGTTTGTGCTATCATCAAGAGGTCAACAGCGTTGTAAAGCTCTCAAAAATACGCTTCAAATGATGTACTTGTTTGTCAAAATCCGTTAAAATATGAAAAAGTTGTGTTGCTCTAGCCACATTACCAAAACCTTGTGTTTTAAACAATAGCTGCTCGATAGCTTTATCAACAACAACTGTTCAGAATTCAAAATACTTTCTAAATTCACCGTAAAGTTCGCTGCTTAAACCACAGCTCAGGAAGTAGTGTATTTCCTAAAAGCATACACCCTCCCCCTCCCTCACCCTTTTTGGGCCTGTGGACCGGTGTTTCAGCACTCAAAGCACCCCTTTAATCCAGGCATGAATACAACCCATGAGGCTTTGGCACATTTGAATTAACGTAGCTTGTAAATATATCTTTATAAATAATACCTAGAAAAATACCCAATATTACAAAATCGCATTGTGTGCAAGTAGTGTAGTATTACTCAAAGGCCAATTACGTAGAAATACTACAATAATTTTTTTTTGTAATTCTTGTGGTATTTGTATAAGACATTCGTATATATTCTGTGCAACCGTACAACTATAGGGCAGTGAGACGACGTAGAATTATTGTATATAACTCTATAGTGGAGCCAGTTACTGGGTTAGCTGCAAGGTGCACTGGAGGGGGCAAAGAAGAGCGTCTTACTGAAGCCAATGCTATTAGACTGGATTTGTTAGGCCTAAACCGCGTGATTTTTGTCGATTTGTTGGCAGTTGCTGACATTTTTAAGCAAGTGAAATCTTTATTTTCCAATTACAACCTAAGCAGCATAAGGGATTGGATAAAACAACAGTTTTTTAAGCCTACGAAATCCACTCCCAAAGCACTGGCTTGACTAGAAGTGCCGTTGTTTAACCCCACCATTTCAATCTAGTGTCCCTTGCAGGTATCTCTCTTGTAGTCACATGACGTCACTTGACGCTGGTCTATAGCAGGGAAATGGTGCTTTCAGCTTTACTTGTCCGCGTCGGATTTCCAAGATGGCGACCCCATTGAGAAAAAAGCTTATATCGATTTCGTTATAATTGCGTGCGTTAATTTCATTATAAGACGTAAGCAAACCACGAATTGATTAAACTAAGTCGCGATATTGCAACCTGACATTTTTAGCTTGGTAAAATTTGAACGGCTGAAATTAACTAATTCGTCGAAATACACTTCTTGAGCTGATAGAAAAAATTAGAAGCAGACGATGCAACAAGCATAAAGACGGAAGCAGGCGATACAGAACACGAATTTTTAAATTACTGTATACTTGTTATAACCTAAAGCGAAAAAAACCTTCAGGGGGAGTTGGCGGGGGGGGACGGATAGGTTCAAATTGTACGCCTTGCTTTGCACATACCGATGCTAGAAAACATGTGACCACCTTAGGGACTGTTCATTATTTATCCACGGGCGGGGGGGGGGGGGGGGGGGGGGGGGGCTAGCGGAGTGTTGTCAACAATTATGATCCCCCTTTGGTGTTGGTGAATTTGTTTGTCGCCCCTCCCAAAAAAATTGTATTAAAATTTTCATTTTTAAGTGAGTGTGTGAAAAGGCGCTAGGCCTACTTAAATAAGTTGTGTGGTGTACTAAGCTAAATAGATGTCTTACATTACAATTCTATAACTTGCTGTGCGCTTCCTTTCTCGCAGTTTTGTCCCTAACCCCCTCCCCCCCTC